>JAMKCH010036216.1:0-28230 GCA_023653785.1 Ophioderma brevispina
ACCAATAAAATAATTACTTTTCTCCACATTTTTGTCCCACTTGTCATAAGTAATCGGTGGCAAAAACAATTTTAAACTTTTGAAGAAATACACCTGCAAATACCATGGTTGGTCGGCTGGTTGTAAAACGCATAGGCATAAGTGAATAAGCTGCGTAAGTTTGCATAATCTGATAATTACATTAGGGCATAGCTGCATAAGTGCATAATCTGCAGAAGTGCATAAGCTGCATTAAGTGAATTAAGAGGCATAAAGTGTATAAGCTGCCTGATTTAATGGATCATAAGCTGTTGGGAAATACCCAGGTGGGAATGGGAAATACGGACCGTCGGAAGTCTAAAGGGCCGAACGCGAAAGTATAGGCACTGTAAATTTTGTTTGATGTAAATAAGATTAGTAGTGTATGAAACATGCTTTAGATGTATATAATAAGTGAAATGCCAGTAAAAATTGTAATGAATATAAAATTGGACTTAGTCACCTTTTAAAAATCCCAACAGAAAAAATGAGAAACTCAACTTCATTGGAAAATCTCAACTTGTTTTAGGATGTCGGGGCCCGGGGGGGGGGGGGGGGGGTGGTGGTGGAGGGCGACGAGGGTGCATGTGAATCACGAAAATGATCAAAGTGACTTCACATGACGTTTATCGGTAAGCGTCACCGGCAATTTACTTCTTCGCAAAGAAAATTCCGTGGTTTTTAACGCGTACTAAAATAGCGGTGGAGGGTCATTGGGGATAAGAACAATAGAAAAAAACATTATGACCTATGAAAACCTAGAGTGGAAAAGGAGAACACGAGAAAATATAAATAATTCAGTCTAAGATATAAAATTTTTAAAGTTATTGAACAAAATATGTCGAAAAAAGTGGGCTACTACCACGCCACCACGAAGCGGTCTGCACGTAGATCTGGAGAGGTCATCTGCCTGCACCGCGTGAGCTTTTACAAATGAAGCGACAATCATGCAGATTTTCTAAAAAAGAAATGAGTTGCAGCCAAAAATCCCATCAACAGTTGAGGATTTATTGCAATCACGATCTTACTGTCGTTTGTAAATTCATTTGAGAATAAGTGCTTGTTTGTTTGCGAATCATGCAGATTTGCCAAAATAGCAAGGGAATTGCCACCAAAAAATCACCATAAACAGTTTTACCGAATTGCATCCCGACAATCACGTTCTTATTGTCGGTTGTAAATCATTTGAGATAAGTGTTGTTTGTTTGAGAATGGCCCGTAACGGAGGAAACGATTATTGGATAGTAAATGATTAACAATTGGTAGATAAAATGTTATTTTTTTCATGTGTCAGCAAAATGCCAAATCATATCGACGGGGAGGGGGGGGGTAGGCACGATCTGCTCGATTGGGCATTGGGGATTTCCCGTTAAAAAAATCACCGTTGCTTGTTTCAGGGGGGAAGGTTCGGATTAGTTGGCTCCCTCGGTTTAGTTTCAGTTCATGGTTTGCCAATTGGAGCCGGCGTCATTGCCCCAACATGCTGACCCTGGATTTTATAAAAAGACTACTAAAAGGACTGGTTTACACTTGATTTGTTTATTTAGTGTTGTGGTTGTAATTTGTAATGTTGGAGTTCTTGGTATTGGCGTAGGGTTTGTGTTTTGAGGTGTTGATCGCTAGTTGGTTTTTGTGCTTACTGCTTGTTCTGGTTTTAGATGGTGTGAAGAGTTGTTGGGAAGTGTGTTGTTCGGGGTCATTCAGTGAGATCGTGAACATGAAATTGTATATCTTGATCGCGTAGGCGCAAGGTATATAAGTGACGATGATTGGTCTGGCAGTTTTTAGCTTTGATTCTATTTCTGTTGATAGCGATTTGAGTTGTCTTGGTAATTTATTGCGTGCGTGGTGATGCAGTGTGTGTTTGTGAGGGGAGTCTCCAAAGAATACTGATATTGACTGTGTTGATTGAATCGCAATCTTGCCATCTGTGATGTGCTGTTTGAAAGTGGGTTCTTGGGTTGACGCCTACTGTGTGGTATGAGTATGTCAGGTTCTGGTTTCAGAGTGCCGGTGTGAAGCGATATAGTCCGGTGGGAGCACAGTGGGGCTCCATAGGATTAACGGAATGAAAGCGTGAAACTAATGGTGCGTGAAGAGTCACTGAATCGATTGCCGATTGTCCACCATGTTCACGGACTGATGAGTACGCCGGACATAATTCAGTCACACCGGCTTGCACGACGTCCGCTCTTCGTTGCCCGTATGCCGATGGATGGGGAGCCAGTGATGATGAAATAGTAGCACTCTATATAAAGGCCCAGTAAACATGTATGATTATAGTGGTGTTAAAGGCATCTGAGGCGGTCAATTTTTTTTCTGGTCATATCCACCCAGTTAGCCGGGACTGATTTGGGGGGGGGGTGCGGAGGTGGGATTTTGAATGAATGTGGACTGGTTTTTGTCGAGAAACAATTTTTTCGCTCGCTGCGCGAGCAGGTTGACATTTTTTACCGTCCATCCAAAATTGAAGAGGGGGAGGAGCGGGGGGGGGGGGGCGGGGGGGTGGGTGGGGTGAAGGGTTGGGAAGGAGCATGAGACATCTCGGCGTGTAACAAAAACGTACGATAATTCCCAGTAATGTGTTAACCAGTGTATTGAACAATAGTATTCAGATAAAAACACCCTTTTACAATAACAGGCGCAAAAATTTCTATATATCACAAACCGGGCCGTAAAAAATGACAAAAAGGACTTCAATTTGAAAAAAAAAACGGACCTTGGTCATTTTGGGGGGTGCGCGGCCATGGTCATAAACTTTGCGAACAACGGTTGTACTGCAAAAGGCCACACCAATAAAACGAATCCTATACGTTAACTTTACGAAAAAATGCCATCAACTATGACAAATCAGGTCATTGAATGGAAACATTGAGCAAAAGTGGTGTGTGCGATATGAGCAGATCGTCACTACGGCGGGTATCAGTTTGTAAGGGGGGGTGGGTGGGTAGGCTAGTGACCTCTGCTTCGAGTGGCATTGGAGATTCCAAACGGGATTTGTGGAAATTGCTACGTGCATTACCTATGGCAGTCTCGTCCAGGAACATTAAAAAAATTCATCTCTTAAACTTTGTTCAAAAGATCTTAGTAATATCATGATAAATAAGTAAGAAAACAATATTTTATTAGCTTCAAAATCCGTCGGGGTTAGTGGATTTAACCCCAATGCAAAATAGTTGTAATTTCCAAGAACGGTCATTTAGATTTAAAAATATTCGTGAACGGCCCTTAGTCTTTGCCAAGTTGTGTGTAACCGTTCGAATATGCGTAAGAGCGCCCCTCCTACCGTTAAGTCTTTCAAACAGAAAGAACCGGGAAGTTGATGCCGTTTGAATGTGCTGTTGCTGTTAGGGGTTGGCATGTCCTACCCCCCACTGCGTTGTGTGGCCTTGAGCGCCCGTAGTGTCTAGTGTGCGTTTGTATCCGTTCGGGCTCGGACCTCGTGGAGTCAATAGGGTGGTTGGACCACACATACTGAGATGAGACTAATTTAAATAAATAAATAACGTTATCAGCAGTCTAGGGATTTTTGAAATGGGCGCGAAATTGATTTTCCAAATGCAGTTTTCTCCAATTTATTCTACGAAATAAAAGTTTGCAGAACAAAAATTGCTGTAAATGATTTGTCTTCTTGCCGTATGATAAAAATTGAAGGACTCAGCATCAAGCGGTTTGGAAGGAATCATCAGGCATAGTAATGCCGATTTAGGATTTTTCCCCTAGAGTTCCACAGGAGCCTGGCAACCCCAAAATCCCAACTCTAATATCGAACATTGGGCCGTAAAGGGGAGGAGGGAGGCAAGAAATTCCAATTTCCGAGTCGCCATGGTTTAACACGTTAAAAGCGAAATTTTGACGAAAAATTTGGACTTGATTTATGTTGTAAAGGAATATTTTCTTTTCCAAAAACCGTGAGTTGAAGAAGGATCAACTCCACTGGAAGGATTTCTGATTTTTTTGTATTACTAACTAACGAGGCGAGTCGTATGGGTCAGGGAACACCCATGACCGACCAACATCAAAGCACCCAAAATTGGTTTGTGGGTGCCTGCCGTATTGCTGTTGTAAGTTCTTTTGACATTTTGGTGACTTGCTATATTTCATGAATGAGGCTGAGGGGGGGGGCCAATACTGCGTCGGCTCGGGCGCCAGCAGTTTCCCTTCCCCACTCGGTGGCGCTTCCGATAAGCCAATGCGCCCTGAGGTGGAGAAAAGGCAGTTTTATATTACCGTGCGCCTCAAGCGCCCTGTGCGCTGCCAAAAAAAAATAGGGGGGTGGGGGGCGGCCCGGCGGGTTTTGTTTGACCATCCCTGAGATATCAATGAAATTCGATTAGGTGTATAGATAACAAGGCCTTCGACTTCCGGGGAATTCCGGCCTATGTCGACGAAAATGTACATGCTCATTTGCATGGGATGGGGATTCCAAACAATAATTTGTGAAAAATGCGACGTGGCATTACTATGCAATCTCTGTCTCAGGAACATTACACAAATCTCCTTTAAATCTTAGTTCAATAATTTAGTATTATAATGATAATTTGAGTTAGTATCAAATGGGTGATCCGGGGGGGGGGGGTTTGATGTGAGGTTTGATGTGGTATTTCAATGGAGCGTATTTAGTGGTGTGCACATATACAACACCCTGACTGCCAGAGTAAACATTAACTTACGGATTTTCACCGTTATAGCGTGTAGTTCCAGTGTACGCGTCGATAATTGGGGTATATTCCTTACTTAAAGGATGATCAGAGATTTCGAAAATATTTGTTTGTGTTGTAGTATGACTAAAGTGCATCTGAAGCTAAAGGATAGTCAAGTAAAAGCTGCTAAAATTCCAAAGTTAGAGATGGTCATGTTCGTTTCCATGCCAGTTAACAGCAATAGGCACAGACTCAAGTCCAATAACAAAAAAATTCGTCTTATACCTTAGTTTTTAATAGTTTATAGGACTAGAGTAACGACTCTTTTACGGAATAAAGCGTACAATACTGAGAATCCTTTGATCCTCGTATAGCCGATTTCATGTAGGCTAATTTCATGATTGGTTACAGAGAGGATGAACCAAAATTCCGGTGTGTGGAAAGCAGATATAGTCCGGCGGGAGACACCGTCCGGGGGCTCCATAGACGAAACGGAATAAAGAATGGAATCTAATGTTGGGAAGAGTCAACTGAATTCGATTACCCTATTGTTCTCCTGTTCAAGGACTATGCGTACGCCGGACTATAATAACTTCTACACCGGTTTGGAATTTTTAACAAAATTTGTTGATTTTTGATTTCAAAAGCCGTCAAGATTAGTGGATTAACACTGCTGCAAAAACACTGGTAATTTCAAAACTAACAGTATTTCGTGACAGCTGTAGCTTTAGTGGGTCTTTGGCGATGTGATTATATAGGATCGCCCTCTATTTACCCCCCTTAAGTCTTTCAAAAGACTAGCACTCAGTGTACGCTGTTTATTGATTCCGCGCTAGTAGCGGAGGACAGGGGTGCAGGCGATAGTTACGGCGCGGTCCGGTAAGTACGTATATTCCTGTGCTAAAATTGAAAAAAAAAAGTTGGCGTAAATGAGGTAAATGAAACCAGCGGTTTGAAAAATTCTCAAGATGGAATAATACCAAAAAGCATTGTGTGGGAAAAAGGGATGCGGCCAGTAGCGATGCGTGTAACTTTTCCGGGTTGCGAGCACCGAAGTACCAAACAAAAACGTTACAATTTTCTTCGGAGGTTCTTTAGGTCAGACCCAATAGATACGTTCAAAACAAAAAAACAGACCCTCTCTGATGCAAAATCTCCATAGAACCCCTCGTTTCGGAGATATTTGAGATTTAGTTCCATTTGATGGCATTGCTATGAAGATGATAACATTATCTCGCGCAGTCGCAGTAAAGTTACTAATATTAGATAAATTTCTTTCGCAGTCTGTGACACAGGATATACACTTGCGGACCGCCTTCGCAGGATTATAGTCCTCCGGGATCACAGTCCGGGTACAATGCGTGAACAATAGGGCAAGCGATTCAGTGGACTCTTCACCCATTCAACATTAGTTTCAGCTTATTCCGTTTGTCGTCTATGGAGCGGGACGATGATTACCTGCCGGACTATGATAACATTCACACAGGGTACGAGCGTGCATTTGTCGTCTTTATTAATTCGTACCTCGCCAGTTTTCTCCGATTTTCATATAATTAAAATTGGGTCTAAAATCATTCTCGCGGGTTGTATCATTGGCTGATGCTCGTTGCATTGAGTTAAGTTCGCTCGTCATAAATCGTCAGACAAGTACCATTTTGTTTCTATTACCCCGACTTAGGAAAGCATGCCCCGGTCACTCTGCCCTCAATAATGGCGCGGAATGAGTTTTTCTATATGAAGGTTCATTTCATTTAAAGTTTTTTTCTTTTATGAAAATGATCTACAGGACTTGTAGTATGAGTGCTTTTTCGAGTATGAGTACGAATACTTGACCCCGAGTAGAGTCGAGTATGAGTATTTGGCATGAGACGAGCACGATATGAGTACAGCAAAATTTTAAAACCCGAGTAGGAGTATGAGAAGAGGACTGTGCATGAGTACGAGTATGGATGAGTTAATTTTGCCTGAGACGAGTATAGATGAGGTGACAAACTTTACAGCCTCATATTATTGTTGATGATGAAGATGACAACAATGATGAAGATGGCGATGGCCATAACAATGATGACGATGTAGGCCTACTTCCGCCACCAAGACATGAGAATGATGATACCTTGAACTGGTGCTGGATGAAATTTGGTTTGGGCATGGCCACAAGACCATGGGATGAATAAACTTCAAAGGCCATATAATAGTCATCTTACTCACTAAAGCATGTGTACTGTGTAATACATGCAGTCACCTACTCGATGTATAAAAAGTTGTACCTGTACTTGTACCCAATAGTAGCGTAATAAATCTCATATCCAACATGCGTGGTCAAAATGATTGACCCATACCAATAGTCGCATACCAACTATATCGTAGCCATCATGGCATGGACTTGCATCCATCCTGTAGCCATGGTCTCATAACCTATACCTGCCACATTATCTGCATTGGACATATTAAACACCAGTATAAGGATCCCCCTTTGAAAGAAAAAATTCTTTTGAATCTTTTGAACCAAAACATTTGAAAATGGAGGTAATAGCAAACATGCTATGTAGGGACCATGAATGTTAATTTGACAGATAGATACAATTTCTAAGGTCGCTGTAGATTGGAATGTGGGTTTAATTCTGAGACTCGGCGACCGAATTAATGGCCACACTGTTTTCTTATTCAAATTTGAAACCAATATCCCCAAAATAGCCACAAGATTTAAGACACATCCTTTTTAAGCTTCATGTCTTTTGAAGGGAAATGCATGGTAAAACCTAAAATCGGTGTCGATTTTATGTAAGAACTAGTGGCCTTATCAAATTTGATCTACTAACCATCTCCACAATAGTTTAAGCTACACTACCATGGCAAGAAAGCAAACTGGATGCATAAAAAGGGGTTTGCTTCATTAAATGGTCATGGAATGGAGCATTGGTAGTATACATGTAGATATCACTTTGAAAGTTTCTTATTTTGAAAATATTGATCTATATCAAACAAAAACCAAATTTTAAATATTGAGTTTATCTGATGAAACATAAAATAATTTTTTTTACAAAACCAAAAATGGGTGATAAATAAACTATTTGTTAATTCACTCAATTGTGATATTTTGATTCTTGGAATTTCACTTTCTAGAAATAAATGCTATGCCTCACTATTTATTTTGTAGTTGAGTACTTTTCCTGAGACGAGTAGGAGTACGATAGTTGATCCTGAGTACGAGTACGAGGAGCGTACATCAAAATTTTAAAGCCCGAGTACGAGTATGAGTACGAGAACTTTTGCATGAGTATGAGTCTGAGTAAGAGGACCCAGACTGAGTACGAGTATAGTATGAGTACCACATTGGACTCGTACTCGGTACGAGTATGAGTATTTCGTAATGCGAGTATACAAGTCTGTGAATCTACGTACTAATTTGCGTTAGTGTTGGGTGTGTATTGCGATGCAAATTTCGACTCAATAATAAAATCATTGCAGGTTTTCAACTGGTATTTTAAAAACGCATTATTTTGACTTTAGTCTCTGCCAAGATGGCGGGAAAAAAGGGAGTTTGGTTAAAAAACGTTCAGGGATGGATAGATGATAAAGGGGCGTCCGTAACGAGTAGGAGAGTTATAAGAAAATGATTTTTTTTTTTTTTTTTTTTTTTTTTTTTGGTTTCCAGGCCGTAGAGTACACTGTGGTGAGCAAGAGGAAAGAGGGAGATGACAAGGGTGAAAGGCAAATAATTGGAAGGGATTGTCTTTTCTCCCTAAGGTCATTTCAGTGAAAGGGGTCAGTTCAGGGTGTAATTTTCATCGAAGATGGTCTAAATCGGAGTAGATAAAAAGGCCACTACATTAAGTTACTCTAGTACGTGTAGCAAGCAGATGATTGGCAGAATATCACAGTCATGCACAGAGTTGGTGGTTTGTCAAATGTTATGTACGTTGCAAAGTCCTCTGGTTCCCAAATTTTTTTAAGATAAGGACATGGGTTAGATGCCTATACGAAATTCATTTACATAAATTCCTAAGCAGCTAGAAACAAAACTTTTTGATGGATGACAGCCAACCAACAGGTGATAACTTCTCAGTTCATTGGCACATAATGGATGCAGACCATGTTTTTGGAGATAGGGTTTGAGAGTACCAGTATGTTGACAGTGCCAAATAGCACGCACTATGAGTTACAATATGTCATCAACCTAGGCCACATTTCAGTGGGTTGTACTGCTACATGCATTGACATGAATGATCTTGTTATTCTAGTATAATAATATACACAAAACTCAAGGGTGTGTTTTTAAATACACTTGTGAATGAAGCTATGAACGTGCCATAGCGTTGATAATTCGTTGCCTATAGTGACAAGATGTTTTAAAACCTGTTCCTGTAACTTGAATTTGTAATCTCGGTTATGCAATGGACGGTGGTTAAACTATTTAGAATCTATTATTTATGATACCTGATTAAAATACCCACAATGTGCCAATTGCATGAAACAATCATAACAGAGAAACAGAGGGCATCCCTATGAACGGACATGGCTTGTATAAAGGGCTGACATTTCCCAACAGTGCAGAGTGTATTATTGATCTGAAATACATACTGTGGATTATCTCTTCTAATAGACAAGAGGGGTTTCCTATGTCTCAAGTATTTGACACTAAACATTATAAGTACTAACATCCTCGCTAGCGATGGTGTTTTTCCATCGAAGATGGTTACTAAAAGTCGGATTAGATAAAGCCCTACATTGCAAGTACCCAGCATAGGTGTAGGCAAGCAATGATTGGAAGAATATCACAGTCATGACAGAGTGGGTGGGGGGTTGTCTCATGTAGCAGTGCAAAGTCTTGGTTCCAATTATTTAAGATAAGGACATGGATATGCCTACTAGGGAAATTCATTTACATTACCTAAGCAGATAGAAACAAAACTTTTGTATGGATTGGACAGCGCCACATCACAGTGCGGAAAATCTCAGTTCATGCATGTAATGGATGATATGACCATGGTGTGAGAGTACACTATGTGTACAATGCCCAGATCGCATAACTATGAGTACAATCTGATCATCAACCAAGGCCACAGTTCAGTTTGTGTACTTATGCATTGACATGAAACTGAACTTGTGTATTCTAGGTCTCATATATATACACAACTCAGGGGTGTGGTTTTCTAAATACAATGGTGAATGAAAGCGGTTGAAACTGGGCCATAGGATTGATACTTCATTGCCTCATAGTGACAGCATTGTTTAAAACCTGTTCCGTAAGTTTCAATTTGTAATCTCGGTTTTGCCAAGGACTGTGGTCAAAATATTTAGAATCGATTTGATTGATAAAACTACTGGGGGCACTCACCTATGAATGGATAGGTTGTGTATAGGCTGGCATTCCAAACCAGTGGTATTTCAAAATAAACGGTTGGCAGAGTAAATGGTTGATGCCTGAAACAGATACTGAGGTATATCATCTCTCTCGAGAGGGTTAGTTTCCTATATCTCACGTAGTTACACTAACATATTAAGTACTAACATCCTCGCTAAGCGATGGTGTCTTTTTCCACGAAGATGGTATAAAAATCGGAATAGATAAAAGGCCACTACATTGAAAGTACCCTAGCCTAGTTGTAGCAAGCAAATGATTGGCAGAAATATCACAGTCATGCACAGAGTGGGTGTTTGTCTCGTGTAGCAGTGCAAAGTCCACTGGTTCCAATTATTTAAGAAAATGTAAGGACATGGTTAGGCCTACTAGGAAATGGAAAATTCATTTACATTTCCTAAGAAGCTAGAAACAAAACTTTGATTGGATGATAGCACACTCATCACAGTGGATAACTCCTCAGTTCATTGAAATGTTAATGGAGATATTACCAATGGTTGAGAGTACCATTATGTGTTACATAATCCAAGATAGGCAAACACTATGATTCAATACGCTCATCAACCAACGGGGGGCACAGTCAGTGGGTTGTTATGTACATGCATTGCATGCCAAAAAACTGATGTTGTGTATTCTAGGTATCATTAATTATTTAACAACATTGGGGGGTGGGTTTTCTAAAATACACGGTGAATGAAAGCTAGGGAACTGTGCCCACAGTAGTTGATACTTCTGCCTCCTAGTGTCAAGCATTATTTTGAACCTTGTTTCCGTAAGTGAATTTGTAATCTCGGTTGCAATGGACTGTGGTTAAATATTTAGAAGCTAGTTGATAACAGGGGCACTCACCTATGGAATGGATATGGCTGTATTAAGGCTGGCATTTCAAAACCAGTGGATTTGGTATTTCAAAATTAAAGGTTGTGATTGCATGAGGTAGGTTGGGGGGGGATGCCTGAAGCTGAATCTCTACTGGGCTATATCATCGCCTAATATAGAGAGGGTTTCCTATGATCTCTTAGTTGACACTACACTATATATTAAGTACTAACAATCTCGATTAGCGATGGTGTCTTTTTAAAAGACTCTTCTTGTTAAATAAAGACTATTTGTTAAAAGACTATTCTTGTTTTTTAAAATTAGTTGCTTTAAAAATCCATTTTTAAACCACATCTGTTGGTAATGATTGAGATTAAGTCTTAAAGGTTTAACATACATGTGTGAAAATATTATTTACCCTCGTTTTTATTTTTGAACCGAAGGGGGGGGGTGGTACCACCCCCCCCCCACTTCAGGGGTTTTTCCCCTGGCTTGCTAAAAAAAAACTTTTTTGTGCCAAATTATTTAATGTAATTGTCAATTGACATGTTACCGCTCCTTTTAATTCAAAACAACACATCCACCGGGGTTTAAGTAAGATACAGAGTGATCCCAAAGTGATGGCTGGGGGGGGGGGGGGGTGGTAACCAGCCACCCACTCCGCGGAAGAGAAAAGTACCAAGAGAGGGGGGGCCTAACACAACACAGGAATACAGGCACTGGATTTGGTACAATAGATAGCTCTATCGTCTCCTCTTTCAATGGATACCAAAAATGAGTACCAACATTGCCCTAGCATTAATTCACAATGGACGTCTAAAAGTTCGCATTGTCAGCCATTTCCATAGACACACACAGTGACAAATTCAATTTTGCACCAAAAAGGTTAGGGAAAATCAGATATTTCATGCGGTTTTTGACTCTACTGATGGCAAGAATTTTATATAATGATAGCTTTGAGCATAATAAGGGTTGCGTCGCTACAAATGCGAAATATTCAATTTCCACCCATATTTCAGTATTTCGTACTGTCCTACGTTATGAGTCATGGTGACGTCATAATGGGGATTGTTAGTACTATTTTGGTACAATGGAAAGAAGAAACTCTAAGCTATCCGTGGTACCAAATTTAAGGACTCGGGTGTCAGAGTTAACGAACATCACAGGGGGTGGGGAACCCCCCCCCCCTTCGGGAGGTTGTTACAAAATGGGCTCTCAGTTGGTAGACGAGGGTTTTTTAAGACAAAGTTTTAGGGAACATCTTTATTTGAAAGACAGGAAGGTGTAAACAGTACATAGATTTATTAAAGCTATAAACTTGGGGATGAAGTTTAACACTTGTGCCGACCAATGAGGCGTTTTCATTTTCTTGAGTCGAAATGAACAGGAGAGTTTTTTTTTTTTTTGAACCGTACATTAAGTTAAAGCTTCGTACTAACAATTAATGGCCTAAGGTGTTTTCACTCACGTTGGTCCTAAGGGGGGGGGGGGGGGGTCGGGTGCCAGGAACCCCCCCCCCTCAAGAACCCCTTTCCCGATTAGGAAATTTCAAATGAACCATACACCTTTGAGGGGGCATAAGACAAGGCCAAAGGTGCAAAAAAGATTCCGGTTTATCGCCATCTTGAAATTAGGGGCAATCATTGTTTTCGAAATGCGGGGGAAATCGATCAAAAAGTAGCATGATGTTTCGGCGACCCTGCTTCACAGCATACACATTGCAAATCATTTTGATGTTTATATCTGCTATAAGAAGGACCCCAATTTACACATATTTAAAAACAAACATTACCATTTGTACATTCTGTATTTTTTGTGGTGCGCTTATTTGCCATGGTTTGTAATGCAATGGCGTACAGGCGCTCGATGATGGAATCGTTCTTTTCAGCACATAAAGGGTTAATATTTTTTTGATTATGTAATAATTTTGTTTCCATGAATTATGAACATACATAAGCAGAAAAATATTCTTGGCAACAGGGTTGCTAATTTTTATTTTTAAAATCACACTCCCGTGGTGCTAAGGGGGGGGTTCCTAGGGACCCAGTCATGATCCTCATTAACGGTTCTCGAAAGAAATTTTAGCAATTTTTTTCTGGAAGGAAACGCACAAAAGTTACACAATTCAAAAATTAGAGTTCGAACATATTTTTCACGACTGAGAATCGCGAAAAACCAAATCTTGGCGTTCATATGACCCCCCACCCCCTTAGGCACGTAAGGCTTAAGGTGGCCGTTTTACATATTGCTGGCCCATTTGGGAGCCTTCTTTTCTATTTCTTTATTTGAAATGACAGGAGGTGTAACCTTATACGTAAATTAAAGTTTTATAACTTGGATCAGTTTTACGCATTTTTCGCCCCAATGGGCGTTTTCTATTTTTCTTGTTATTGAAATTAAAGCTTTTAATTTAGGGATGCAGTTTTTACATATTTGCGCCAATTGTTTTTAACACATTGCGGCAAATTGGGCGGTTTTTTTTCGATTTTCTTTATTTGAAAGCACAGGAGATTTTACGTTACATCAAATTAAGCTTTAACTTGGGGTGCAAGTTTTTTACATATTGTGCCACTTGGGAGCCTTTTCTATTTTCTTATTTGAATGGGACAGGATAGCTTGTACCAAGGAGTGATGAAACGCATTCAAAACCAGTCGTCCGTGATGGGCGCTGGACATTTTGAAGATTGCACGGAATAATTATAAGTGGGGTGCTTGTATACACACATAATGTCAATTCGCTACAAACAATCCGCAAAATATCAGGGGTATGGTAGTGGGTGCTATTGGGTGTAAATTTAAATTGGTTCTACCCATGGGCACACCACAACGAATGAACTGACACATCAGTCGTCTTGAGTATTTAATAAAACCGCCTTCAAGGGAATACATTCTTTCACCAAGCGCGCATGCCCTTATGGGAAAAAAGAGTATGTGAGCACAAAGATCCAGGTACACTATTTTACACCTGGCACTCTAACACAAAATTAATTGTATTCAATACCGATAGTGTAGATGCAAAGCGGCCACCCACAGTATGTGGAAGACGACGGAGGCAGCCATTGCTTTATATTGTTGGTACTCTAGTTTTCTTTGTGGTCGCAAACCTGCGAGACGGTGTATTTCTAAAGTTAGTAAAACCGTTGCCTCGCTATCTATATAGAACCTCTTTGGGTAACCTATATACGTTAAATAAGTTTATAACTTAGGGATGCAGTTTTTTTAACGCATTTTTCGCCCAATTGGGCGTTTTCTATTCTTTATTTAAATTAAAGCTTTAGGGATGCCGTTTTTACATATTTTGCGCCCGTTTTTTAACACATTTTGCGGCCAATTGGGCGGTTTTTTTTTATTCTTATTTGAAATCACAGGAGATTTTTACGTACATCAAATAAAGCTTTTACTGGGGGTGGCAGGTTTTACAATTTGTGCCTACTTGGGCGCCTAGGCCGTGAGCTGGCCCTAGTTACCGGCATCCCCCCCAGGATCTACGAATTGACCATGGTTGTATTCTATATGGTCTAAGAACCAGAAAAATGATTTGTTGTACCTTTAAAAAAGTTGGGATGCATAGCCCGATGACGTCATTTAGATGAAGTCATCAAATTTGGAAAAAATATGTAAATTTTCAATATGTTTTCTTGCATATTCAGATTAAGCCCAGATAACATATGTTTATGTTCACCCATTCGCAAAATTATTGGTTTATGTGATATCAGTTTTTATCTATTTCCCCATTGATTTATGTACAAAACAGAAAGAAAGGTCAATCGGCGATTTTCTCAATTTCTGCTTTATGGTTTTGGGCATGAAAAAGTAGCTATTTTCTCTGACAAACCTACTCTACAACCATTTAACCCATCTTTTAACTTATGTTATATGCATTAGGATGTTGTTACTGAGTAAGAATATGAATGTTTTTTCAAAAAATCGTTTTTTGAGCAATATGGCGAAAAATGATGACGTCATCAAGAATGACCTTTGGGGGTAAAAAAATTCGAAGAGTTTTTTTTTACATAAATGTAGTGACCTTGCCGTCTGTAATTTCAAAGAATTTGAAACCTTTAACCACTTCATAGATGAGTAAAAGACAAACCTGATCTATTTTTACATGGAGCCCTATGTAAATCCCAATTAAAATGCCATTTTCTAAATTTGATTTCAAGTGACTATGAGTTTTAGAAAGGATGAAACAGGGTGGTTACCCATCGAGAACGCGTTAGAATGCACCCGATGCTTATGATTTTGCATAACCAGTGAAGAAGCTATGATCCTCCTTCTTTCCATTGTATACCAAAATAAGAAGTAGCTCAAATAAAGTACCAACTACTCGTGTGGCGTTCACACTGACTTCATAAAGTCCGTGAGCGGCAACATTGGCATTTTCCACGAACATGTTTAAAATCCCTTTGTGCGCTAAAGAGGTAGGAAGTCGGATTTCATGCGGTTTTCAGCAATAAATGATGACACTTGAATAGTTCTCACAGAAACATAGACTTTTAGAAGCCATAATGTGCATAATATTTTTTATAAAAAAGTACCAAAAATTTCTTGGGTGGCAACACCCTGACCCTTCGACTTTGACGCCATACCCTAACCCGGTGAATTGATACGTTCGCATTTGTTTTCGCTTAAATAACAGAAGGACGAGGGAATGATAACTAGGAAGCTTGCACAAAGTACCAAATACCGAGTGGATAGCGTCCACAATGACCCACAAAGTTGCGATTGGAAAAAGTGTATTTCCACCGAAAAAAACCAATTTTGCGCTGATAAAGTTATGGATATCGGATTTGCATGCTGTTTTCAGTTTAATCAGGTGATGGCAATGATAATTTGACATAAAACTCAGAGTGTTAGGCCATACTGTGAAGATAGTTTAAAAAGTAGCCAGAAATTCATCTGGGTAGAAACACCACCCCTACTCCTTCGACATTGGCGGATACAGTAACCCCGCGGGCAAGGGGCTACTTTCACATTTTTTTGATTAAAATGACCCCCAGAAAGGAGAGAAGAAACACACTGTAAAAAAAATACTTTAAATTTTACCAGTAAAATCCTGGCAGCAATCTGCCAAACAAATTACCCGTAAAATTTACAGTATACTGTAAAATTAATTTAATTTCAAAACGCTCTTAAAAACATATATTTGGTGAGTTATTACAGAGATTGATGAATGTGGGGGGAAAATATAAAAAAACCCGGACGAATATCTAACGTAGTAGGCCTACCACAACATTTTTTTTAAAGTGGAATATTTACTGTTAAAATTACAGTTTTGTTGTAAATGTATTACATCAAACTGTAAAAATATACATAAATTTGAATGATGAAAACTGTATAAAAAGCTATTTTATTTTTAACGGGGTTTTGTTGGCAGAATTGATGCCAGTAATTTCCTGTAAAATTTACAGTATGTTTCCCTGTATATTTAGTATACTTAATGTATAATTGAAAAATTAACTAGTAGTGTATAATGATGCTGTTACTCATTAAAATTCGAATAAAGGTCCGTTCACTTTCCGATTTTGTATGATAGGCCTGGAGAATTGGACAAAAAGTTACAGTTATTGTACTTGATTTCAAAATACAGCCAATACTGTAAGTTGTACAGTATTTTCAGCTTTTCCGGTAATTGCACGGTAATTTTTACAGTGCAAGCCTCCCCCCGGTAAGACGAAGGTAATCACCGTCTGAGGTGTAGGTAATTCTGTGGGAATATTGCTAACAATGGGATATTGGGCCAACAAAATTAAACCCAATGGTAGTAAATTAGCTACCAATGTTATAGTATGGTTCTCTTTCTTTTTATTGTTATAAAATATCTACGATATACAACCGTTTGACGTCATACCTTATGAAGACATCCCAAATTGCCCTATTCACGTAAAATACGTCGAGTTTCATTTTAGCCTAAAAATATTACAAACGCGTTGTTTGTTTTATTGGTGTGGCAGGTTTTTGCTGTATAGGAAAGATTAAGTGTATTCTGATATAATGTTTCATGTTACACTAAAGAAATCCACTAACCACTCACCGCCCCCCCCTTAATCAGGAACAATGATGACCTGTCACACTATCTCCATGGTCGGGTTATTCATTAAAATAAGCGCAAAAAATTGCCATTTAGGCGGGGGCGAAGCCGTTTGGGCATCATATTTTAAGCGGTTTTTTGTTGTTTTTCACCACCTGGATTACCTTTCTCTTAATGTGAAAGTGTTGAAAATCTTGGAAATTGGCGTGGTCACTCTTGAAAGGGGATTTTCCCCCACTCCAAAAGAATTTTGGAGTTTAAAGATCACTCTTTCGGAGGGATCCCTCCATAATTAGCAATGCGCCCGTATACATTTAGAGAACTTGGTTTGACAGATCTTTAATGGACTGTCAATACATTGGGAACCAATATTGTTTATGTTTATTTAAAATTAAAGCATGCATCTGATATTCTAGATGTTGGAAACGAGTTGAACATGTTCCAAGATGGTGATCAAAAGCTTGTGCATCAGGATTATGACTTCTACTTGGCGAGGGAAAGACAGAGAAAAAAAAAACAAACGCTCAATTTGTCAAGGTTTTTGAACTTAGAGCGTCTGATGCGACTCCCCAAGACCATCTGTAGGCAAAAGGAAAAAAATTCCAACGGGGTTATTCTGTTATGTTAACCTCCAGTGAAGCTTTTACCAATTGTTTTTTGAAGGACGATTCCCCACACAAGGATACAATTACAATGTAAATGTTCAAATTTTACCTAGATAATGTATATCCTATCAAAACACTTAACCCAACTGTGTGAGATATAAGGTTTTGTTAACATTTAGGAAAAAAGAAGAAATTGCAAATCATCTATATCTGAATTGATCTGACTATTTCACCGCAAAAGAGCATAGCGTTTTATTTTCTGTTAGATATTTTTTAGGGCCAATTCCACATGTCGGGGTCCGCCGCTCGAAACTTTTTTTCAAAATTGTTATAACACATGTAGATGCAGTTAAGGACGGTTGGGATATGTACCTTATTCTCAATGGCGTTATCGGCATGGGTTGATTCATTGCCATGGGCTTGATCTCATCCGATTCAATTATCAATCCCAAATATTGTTGACCCCTATTCACAGAATATATTCAAGATGAGCTCAAACAACGTCATCCTCGGTAAGCAGAGGTTCAACAGTTGACCAACAACAAGAAGCAGGTCGTGATGATTCAGAGTTTCGAAAGATTCGAGTCCGTAGTAAGAATTGTTTCCATCATTCTTCACTTGATGGTTCACTTATGATGTGCTGGTAAAGGACACCCCTACAAGGGCCGGGAAATAGGAAAAGGATGGTGCCATTCTCACCTCGCCAAATGAATTCCACAGAGTACCGCACTACCCTTCTGGGCTTTCTGGGTCATCCAAAGATGTATATAGTTTATAGTGCTTTCAGTGGTATGGCAACGTAAACCAAAATGGAGCTTCCAGTACCCAGGTTTTTTTTTTGCAATGTATTGGAAATTGGTGATTCTTATGATGGGTTGCTGAGGTGAGTGTTTGATGGAAATGAAAGGGAGGGTATAGTGCGATATCTGGGAAAACGGAATGAACTAACCATAACACGATTAAAGCATTTTTGTCCCTACCACCGCGCGATTTGAAATTCGCGCTACTGTATATGGGATATGTATTTTGTGTTATGCGATACGGAACGGCACAGTAGTGTCATACATCTTCACTCATAGCTTTCAACTGTGTATTCCTATTGGCATGATGACCTAAACGTGCCGGTCGTATCGCCATAACACGTTATACACTAGCGGCGAAAATTTTTTTAAATAGCACATTGTCAGACTAGAGGTTTTTTAAGTTCATTGTTAGTGTTATATAATTCCGTTTTTCTATGAAACCACTCTATATTTGGTCAATAATTATTTTATAGTGTCTAATGGTTTAATATTATTCAGTTGTACGGGTTCTCCTTTATTATGAGGAATTAAAATAAATAAGACAATGATACTCTACAGAAAATATATACTAGCTAATAGCAAGAGAATTAATGAACACTAACTAAAAGCGTCAAAAGTCATGAAATGTACCTTTAATAGAGGCAGCATAACCAGGACATATGATAAACTTCAAGCTTCCCCTATGGCAAAGATAATCCCTTGGTAATTCTTTTGAGATATTACATCCCTCTAGTCCCAATCTGATCCCAATATCCCAAGACACTACAATCTGTAGTTATTCCTACCTTAATTCGAGCAAATACGCCACTAATAGCCTAAGTCTGAGGTGGGGCTGGGGATGCGATGACATGTACCGATGTGCAAGATTAAATTCATAACAAACACCTTTAAACAAAAAAAGAAGAGTTTTATACAACTCATACATCCATCCGGAGGTAAAAACACACAAATCAACAAACAAACCTTGGGGAATATTTTACAGGGAGCCACTTATTCGACATACACAAGGTGCTCTCTCTCCCCAACTTCAGCTATAGCATCTTCAATTTCTCTTCCCGACCAAGATGACTTACACTGTGTCCTACTCCATCACTATTTTGTTTCTGCCTGAATTATTTTGTCTTCTCTATTTTCATCATGTTAGTTTTCTGGCCTTTTGCCTTTTGTTTTGCCATGTCTTGGTCATTTAAGTTGTCTTTTTAAAGATATTCTGCTCTAATTCTGTCCAAATGTGCATTTTATTCCCAGGCAATAAAGGCACAATCAGTAATTTTCTAGACTAGAAGATAATAAAAGTTTAAAATCAAGTTTCAGCATTTTTTGGAATAAGCCATGCTCGCCCTGAGCTGTCCCTCTTTACCGTGCCAATCCCCCCCAGGATCCTCCGACTTGACACGGTTGTATTCTTATATTTGTCTAGTAAACCAGAAAAATGAGTACCTTTAAAAAAGTTGGGATGCATAGCCCGATGACGTCATTTTAGATGACGTACATCAAATTTTTGGAGAAAAAATATGTAAATTTTCACAATTTTTTTTCTTGCATATTCAATAGCCCAGATAACATATTTGTTATTTGTCTTAACCTCATTCGCATATTATTTCTTTCATTTGCATATCAGTTGTTTAATATAATTTTCCCCATTGACTTATGTACAAAACAAGTTCAACGGCGATTTTTCATTTCCTGCTTTACTTGTTTTTTGGGCATGAAAAGTAGCTTTTTCTCTGACAAAACTACTCTCAACCTTTACCTCTTTTTACTTATTTTATATGCATTAGGATGTACTGGGCAGGAAATGATGTTTTTATTTCCAAAAAATAGTTTTAGTATAGCATATGGACGAAAATGATGACGTCATCAAGATACCTTTGGGGGTAAAAAAAAGTCGAATAGTTTTTTTTACCTTAATAGGTGAGATGACCTTGCCGTCTTTAATTTCAAAGAATATTTGAACCTTTAAAACACCACTCATAGATGGAGTCATAAGCCAAAACATGGATATTTTTACATGAGCCTCATCGTTAAAATTTTCCCCAATTAAAATGCCATTTTCGTTAAAATTGTGATTTCAATTGACTTATGAGTTTTAGAAAGGGCATGACACAGGGTGGTTTTACCCCCCACGTTTAGTCCTAATTGCGTTATAATGCACCCGATGCTGATGATTTTGATACCAGTGAAGATAGCTATGATCCTCTTCTTCCTATTAATACCAAAATAAGGATACAAATAAGTACCAACATTACCTAGTATGGCGTCCACAATGACGTCATCTCAAGACCGTGAGCCGGCAAAATGGAATTTTCCACAGAAAAGGTTCTAAAATCCATTTTTGCGCTAAAAAGAGGTAGGACTGTGGATTTTATGCGGTTTTTCAGCCCTAAATGATGACAATTGACAAGTTCTCACCAGACACATAGACTTTTAGAGCATAAGTGCATAATATTATTAAAAAAAATACCAAAAAATTCTGTGGGGTGGGCAACCACCCATTAACCTTAGACTTTGACGCACATACCTAAAAACCACGGTGAATGTGCTACGTTCGCATTTGTTTTCGCTAAAAGAACCAGAAAGGACGAGGGATGATTACCTAGCAGCTTTTCACGAAATTAACCAAAATACCTAGTATAGTTGGCAAAAGTGTAATTTTCCACAGAAAAATCCAATTTTGCGCTGAGGTCTGATATTATGGATATACCGGATTTCATGTGGTTTTCAGTTCTAATCAGTTTGATGGCCAATTGATACATTTGACATTAAACATAGAGTTTTAGAGCCATACTGTTAAGAATAGTTTAAAAAATGTAGCAAAAGGTCCTCTGGGTAGCAACCACCACCCCCTACTCTTCGACATGGGCGGAATTACACAGTAACCCCCGGGCAAGGGGCTAATTTCACATTTTTTTTTGCGATAAAATGACCCGAAAGGATGAGAAAAAAGGCCTCCCCCCGTTATAAGACGAAGGTTATCACGTCTGAGGTTGTACTTTTCTTGTTAATACTGTCTAACCAGGCGGGAGTATTGTTGCAAACAAAATAATAACCAATGGGTAGTAAATTTAGGACAATGTATGATAGCTATGGTTCTCTTTATTTTATTGTTTATCAAATTAGACATACAACCGTTTGACGTCATAACCTAAGACATCCCAAAATGGTGCCCTTATTCCTAAAAATACGTCGAGTTCACTGTAGCCTAAAATATTACAAACGAGTTTGTTTGTTTATTGGTTGTTTTGCCATGTTTTTAGCTTTTATATGAAAGGAAATGTTTATGATCTTAATTTCATGTTAACACTTAAAGAATATCCCAATAACCACTCACCCCCCCTTATTCAGGAACATTGATGACCTTCACACTATCTCCATGGTCCGGGTTATTTCATTAAATAAGCGCAAATAATTGCTAATTAGGCGAAGCCGTATGGCGCATTCATTTTCAACGTTTATTGTTGGTTTTTTCCCAACCTGGATTGATTAGCCTTTTCTTTAATGTGAAAGTTGTTGTGAAATCTTTGTGAATTGAGTGGTCACTCTTGAAGGGGATTTTCCCCACTACAAAAGACCTTTTGGAGTTGTTAAATTCATTTTCGGAGTGATCCTTCAATTCAATAAGCAAATGTCGCCCGTCTTACATTGAGGAGGAAACGTGGTTGGGGACAGCTCCTTTAATGGCCGTCCATACATTGGAACCACTATTGTTTATCTGTTAAAATAAAGAATGCATCTGATATTCTAGCATGTTGGAAACGAGTTGAAATGTCCACGATGGTGATCAAATGCTTGTGCATCAGGATTATGACTTCTAATGGAGAGGGAAAGGACAGAGAAAAAAAACACAAACGCCTCAATTTTCAAGGTTTCTTGAATTAGAGAGTCTGATGCAGACTCCAAAGACCATTTGTAGCAAGATCACGGTTTATGATGTTTATGGTAACTCCAGTTAAGCTTTCCCAATTGTGTTTTTTTAAGTACGATTCCCCACACCAAGGATTACAATAAAATGAAATGGTTCAATTTACATAGATAATGTATATAATATTCAAAAACACTTTAACCCAACTGTGGGAGAAAGATGTATTTGTTTACATTTAGGAACAAAAGGAAAGAAACTTGCAAATTCCATCTATATCTGACATCTGAATCTGACTATCCGCAAAAAGAGCTATAGCGTTATTTTTCTTGTTTAGATCTGGGGCCAATTTCCACATGGAAGGGGTCCGCTCCCGTAAACTTTTTTTCAAAAGGCGTAGATAGTACACTGATATATGCAGTTAAGGACGTTTGGGATATGTCCCTTATTCATCTCAATGGCGTTATCGCATTGGTTGATCATTCCATGGGCTGATCGTTAATCCGATGCAATATCACCCATCTCAAATCATTGTTGCCCCTAATTTAACAAATATCAAGAGAGCAAGGTAAAGCACAACGTCATCCTCGGTAAGCAGAGGTTCAACATTGACCACCAATCAAGACGCAGGGGGTCGTGATGATCAGTAGTTTCAGAAAGCTTAGAGTCAGTAATGTCAGCATTTTTTCCATATCTTCACTTGTAGGTTCACTTCTATGATGTGCTTGTAAAGACAACCCCTACAAGGGCCGGGAAATAGGAAAAAGCTGGTTGCCATTTCTCACCTCGCCAGTGAATCCCACCAGAGTACCGCACTACCCTGCTGGGGCTTCTGGGTCATTCACAAAGATGTTATATGTTATAGTGCTTTCAGTGTAATTGGCAACGTAATATTTAAAACAAAATGGCGCTTCAAAGTACCCAGGTTACAGTATGGCAAGAATGTGGTGTGATCTTATGATGTGTCTGATGAGTTTGTTTATGAAATCGGAGGAGTAGGAGTTTAGTGCGCTATGGCAGATTATGTCGTGCTATATGGAATGACTATGCTCCTAGTATGTGGGGAAGAAATGGTGCCTATACGGACAACATTGATCGTGATTAACGGTGGAATTGATATAGTGTACCATATTGCAAGTGGGGGAGATTGAAAAAAATGCTTACATTGGTGACCTCTTCTGAAGCACTAAATTCCACGGCTGGGTTTTGATTGATGACAAATTGAACCTCTGTGAACAGGATGGAGATCCAGACGAAGCTGCACTGATCAACAGCAAGATAATGAGTGATGTATTTGAATTTATTTGTATTTGTGTCGGTTCTGTTTTCACAAGTAAAAAC
The DNA here is from genome assembly GCA_023653785.1 of Ophioderma brevispina. Classification (NCBI taxonomy): domain Eukaryota; kingdom Metazoa; phylum Echinodermata; class Ophiuroidea; order Amphilepidida; family Ophiodermatidae; genus Ophioderma; species Ophioderma brevispina. The sequence goes on from JAMKCH010036216.1 coordinate 23,482, forward strand.
TATCTAGATCTCATCCAATGTGGGTCACCATTTGATGCATTGCTATGGTAAATGGCATACATTCCATTTGGTGGACTCAGTAGACCGACTGAATTAGTCAGTCTGTACGAGAGTCGGAGGCCCCATCCCACTGTAAATGTTTATACATCATTGATCTCTTAGTCTTATCTACAAGGTCGCGTTTATTCCGTGTGCATTTCTATGCTAGGACACTTAAAGGGGACTCTGCAGTTTCTTATATCAGAACAAATTGGTCGGATAGTTTCAGCATTTGCTTTCTCACTTCCAACTAGTGGAGCCATAAATGGCATTATCAGAATTGACAACCAACTTGGCATGTTATAATTAGAAGTTAGGAATTCTTTGACATACTAATACATCAATTCAATCAAATATGTTTTTAAATATTCGTTAATATGCTTGGAAGGAAGCCATTTAAAACAACCTAAAACACGAGGCACGGCGGCACGCTGACTATCCTTACACACTAAAAGAGCACTGAGGCAGCGATTGTTTTGTTTTTCTATCTTTTTGGACTTTTAAATATTTTAAACAGGAAGGTTTAGTTAGATTGGAACCCCGGACAGACCAGATAGTATTATGACCAGAGCATCTTACACAGGATTTACGCATTTGCAATTAATAACTTCTCCGGAATGAATCGAATCCTGTCATATGTGATTGGTCTCAAAAAAAAGGAATAGCCCTTCTTGAGAGCGATGGTCAAAATCTCATATAATCAAAATCTAAAACGGGAAACCAAGATTATCGTATTTCTGACATGGTTGATTGTTTGTGAAAAAGGTACATCTCGTTGGTCACCAATAAATCCCAAGTTTTTAAGAAAAACCAAATTTGTGTGCTGATCCATACATGTCCGCGCTGGTTTTGTTCTAGTGAACTTCGGTGTTCCTCATGCTCTCTCTAAACCGGGGCTTCTAAACTCCCTGGTTGGTCTGGACTTACTTGTTGTGTTTAAGCTGAGAATTCATTCTCAGGTTGTGAAGCAACTTTTAGCGGCCGCCCTCTTGAGCAATTTCAGTGGATATGTCGCGGAAATAATTATTAGCATTATTCTCTAAATTTTGCTGTTTTCCAAGTCGCTGCCCACAGGATATCACTGAAACAATACAACTGATTTGAATATCTGGGTTTTAAGGAGTGTGAGATCCTCATCTCGAAAAAATGATGCAAAAAGTTCTACTTTAACCAAAGGCTCGTGAATTCTTCTCTTTATTTCGACTGTTATTAAATTTTCTAGAGAGATCTGTTTGCACAAGCCCAGAAGATATTACAACCGGTCTACCATTTTCTATTGTATATAGACTGGGTAAATCAATTCAAATTTAACTTCAACTTTTTTTCTCTTACCAAAAAGTCTAAACAATTATAAGCATGAAAACCCTACTATGTATATCAGAATATCCATTTCTTTCAAATAAAGCAAAACACGTGTCAACAAAACCTCTTGTTTGTACATTTGGGTCCCACATTGAAACTTGGTTATATCTTGCATGGGAAATATCGGGTTAAAGTTTATGGTTTCTTGGGAATTGTGAGTCGTTGGACGTCTGATGGTACCTTTATGATATGAAGAACCCATTATAGCATGAATTTCCATTTGACCACCATTGGGTAACTGTTAGAATGTTATATAGAATTGGGGGGAAACAACCCGAGGATATGTTGGTTAGATAAAAGTTAACCTTCGTCTTACGGGGGAGGGAGAATTACCATCCCCTAGTGAACCTAGTGCGCTGCTGATGTGAATGAAATGCCGAAGATTTCGTTTTTTAAATAAAAGATTCTAGGCGTAATCATTCCCTCGTCCTTTTGTATTTAGCGAAAGCAATGCGAAGAGGTGGCACATTCACCGGAGTTAGGGTATGGCCGTCAAAGTCGCGAAGGGAAAGAGGGAAGTGGTTGCTAACCAAAGATTTTTATAAACTTATTATGCACATTATGGCTCTCAAAGCTATGTTTTCTGTAAGACTAGTCAAATTGCATCCATTTGGTGCTGAAAACCGCATAAAAACCGACATTCCTACCTCTTTTTAGCGCAAAAATGGAATTTAGAAAATTTCTGTGGAAATGCCAATTTGGGCCGGCTCCACGGACTTTTGACGTCATGTGAAGCCCACACGCGTTATGTTTGGTACTGATTGGTATTATTTTCGTTTCAATGGAAAGAAGAGGACGATCGCTATTCAATGGTATCAAAATATAAGCATTCGGCGTGTATATTAACCGAATTCTCGAGGGGGTAGACCACCTGGTCCTGCCCTTCTATAGGCCTCAATGTTAAAAATAATCAGTTGGCTTATACTCATCTAGAAGTGGGTTAAAGGACTCAAATATGGTTTGAAATTTAAAGATGGTAATGTCAGCTAACATATTCAGGGGTTAAAAAAAAAATATTTCGAATTTTTTCACCCCCAAAGGTTTCAATTTTGATGACCTAGCGGTAAATCCCGGGGGGGGGATGGGGGGATATATCCCCCCCAATTTTGGTGATGCGGGGGATGGTCAATACGATCATCCCCCCCAATGTGGATGCCCGTTCCCTCCGTTTTTCATGTGTTTTTGAACCAAAAATAACCTTCATTTATTGTACTAATAGTTTTTTAAAAATGGCAAATTTTCGTTTAAATTACAAGTCATTTTTAACGAATTTAGCTTCTAAATGGCCAAAATTTTTCCGCTTTCGCGCCCGCAATGTGCTTAGGAAAGTATCTTTTTCAGCAAAACCCCGTTTCATTCATAAAATATTTTCAGCAACCCCATCCCCCCAATGTCAAAAGAAATTTACGCCACTGTTGATGACGTATCAGTTTTCGTCCATATGCTCTAATAAAAATATTGTGGAAATATAAAAACATTCATATTCATTGCTCAGACATCCTTAATGCATATACAAGAAGTTAAAAAAGTGGGTTAAATGGTTGCAGGTATGTTTGTCAGAGAAAAAATAGCTACTTTTTTCATTGCCCAAAAAAACAAGTAAAATCGGAAATTGAGAAAATCGCAGTTAAACTTTCTGTTTTGTACATAAGTCAAGAGGGAAAATATTTAAACCTGATATAAAATGAACGAAAGAATTATTTGCGGAATTGAGGTGAAGACAAATAACAAATATGTTAATCTGGGCTATCCGAATATGCAAGAAAACAATAATTGAAAATTTACATATTTTTCTCCAAAATTTGAATGACGTCATAAAATGACGTCATCGGGGCTATTGCAGGGACATTTTTTTAAAAAAGGTACATCATTTTTCTGGTTTGATAGACCATATAGAATACAACCATGGCCAACCAAGTCGGAGGGATCATGGGGGATGCACGGTTAAAGGGGGAAAGCTCACGGCTCTCTAAATCAAAACCCAAAATTTGGTATGTTACAAAATCTGTTTCATTTACAATCTTACAACAGTAACAATTGCAAATACGGGACCACTCCGAATTTGTACTCTTCTTTTGACCGAAGCAGATATTTTGTTCTAAATAAAGCATTGAAATGAAAAATAAACGGATAATAATATAAAAGCTTTATTTAGTTAGCTTTAAGAGCTACCAAACCAAAGACCAATGCGTACTTTAGATATTTACAAAATGACGGTGTTACGAGTGTTAACATTTTTTTTGGACAGCCTGTATATTATTCCCCTAATTGCTTCTAATTTTATCATTGTTCAAATGCAGAACATTGGGACCGCAATGCTTTTAGTCTTTCTAGCAGTGTCATCTCTATTTATCAAACTGTTTTCCCCGGGAAATCCTGTAGCACTGCTTTATATAAAACCCGATGTGAGCTATTTCTTTATTTGATTTATTGTTTTATGGTTGGCACCAGGAGATGGAGAGCGATTAACCTCCTTTGTGAAGCTGGTCCCATGATTAAGTAGCAGGGAATGTTTATCAAGAAGAAGGGCATTCGGATGGCGGGCCAGTGAAGGAATTAAAATATCTTGGTGGCAGTCAGTGTTGGATTTTGTATCTTAAACTGCGAGGTCCTTGATATCGTCTGACCGCCGGAGCCGGGGGTGTATACTCTGGAGAGTTTTAGGACTAATCAAGTTGTCCAAAAGTTGTTCAGGAGCCTCCTTGATTAGAACTGCTCTTCTGGCGTTTCAGTGGGTAACATTGAGATATTGATACTCCTCTGTCAATCCAATTAAGGACGCTTAGCTCGATTATGGACAGTATCAAGCTGATGCTAAGGGGAGGTAGTGTTGCACTTAGCCATACTGTACTTAGCGTACCTCCATCTTGAACATATAAGGCACTACTAAATTATAACTCTCTCTTCAAGGTGTCCCAGCCGCTGACCATTTTTCTGTGCCCTTTTTTTCCTACAAACTGTATTCCAGGACAGGTCATTGCCGAGAGTAAGACTCAACAATGTCTACACAAAAATCTGTCTCATCTCAAAGGCTGTCCAAAGAAATTGAATAGGGGCATGGTTCCCCCCAAATCCTTGCGTTTGAAAATGAGTGGTTTATAGTTTTGCACTTCGCCGCACCAAAAACAAAACATTACATTCCAAACTTTGCAAGGTCTTGATTGTGAGGGTATGTACAGCTGCACTCCTCTCTTCCTGGTTTGTGAAATATATGATTGTGTGTTAGGTTTTGATTGAAAGTGTCACGATGAAAATTATACACAAGAAGAGGACCTAGTATTGAACCTTGTGGACTCCAGCATTGATTCAGCTTTACTCACGATGGGACTCCTTATTCAGGCAACCCTC
>JAMKCH010036217.1:0-15098 GCA_023653785.1 Ophioderma brevispina
CCAAGGCTCTGCATGCTTTCATACAGCAAAAACTCCATGCCTGTCAAGTTATTCAACATCTAAAGCCCCGCGCTCCCGCGCGTGGCAATACGTTATTACCTCAGCTAATTACCCTCTTAGGCAGTGGGCTTGCCAATGTTTTTCCGTCATCAAGAAGAGCGATTTTTTCAATAACTTTTTAAGGATAGTTTGTAATTGAAAATGTCACAGACACATGACTTTGTATTATAAGTCATTTTCATGAGATCCGTGCACCATTTTTAGGAATCTTTTTCTTGAATGGATTGGGCAAGATGGACCAATTTTAAAAAATAACTCCTATACACCTCCCAGAACTGACGGCTAACTTTTTCACAGAGCGTATTCAAAAGGCCGCCGCCCCCGCCATTTTGAAATGCATAAAAAACTTGATATCTCCAAGGGAACCAGATGAGCTTACAACGATGAATGAAATGTCCAGTTCCCCACTAATTCTAGCACAACAGATACGTTGGAGTGATTTTTATTACATATAAATGCCATCTGACCTCTAAATCCAAGATGGCTGCCGACATCATCCCTTGGAATGTTAATATCATATAAATATCTTGCTCCGATAAATGTAACCTGACAAATAAGTTTCTTTTCCTAACTAATATTGTTGACGTGAGAAAGCAAAAGAGAATGGTAATTGTAGCATTTTGAGACTGTCTGTGGGCTGTTACAAATTCAAGATGGCGACCAGATGCCATCTTGAAAAATGGATATTTGCCATATTTTTCTCTGGCCAAATATCAGGACCTAAGGAACAAGCATTGATGTAATTTATTACTAGTTTGTCTGAACAAGTCACCTGCATAGTGTATACAACATTTCTTACCACATGTTGGCCTTTGAAAATCCAAGATGGTGTGCACATCCATCTTGAAAAATTTAAAAAAATGTAAACTGGATGTTTGACACGAATGCCCTAAATTGACACATAAGGTATCATTTTTCCTACTAATTTTTTGGCATGCAAGGAATAATCCTAGATGAAAAATGACTGTGTAATAAGACTTTTGCCCCACTACAGAAAAGGTTTAACACCTTTGGTAGTTATATGGACCCACTATATCGAGCTAGGTAGTTCGTTTTGCTCCAAATTGTGGGTAATCACTTTTTCAATAGGGCCAATTTAAGGTTACAACATGGGTCAAACGTTAATGCTCCATCAAGTTTGAAATGTTAGCCATGTTGTCCATCTAGTTTATAAGATTCCAAAAATTGTAAAGGTTGTACCCTACGACCATGGTAAATAGGCTGAAAATGACTAAAATGGTAAAAAAGTCAATCTCATTTTTACAGGGTCAATGTTAAAAGTTAATCTGATATATTTTAAATACTTGCATGTTATTGCCTGAGGAAGAGGCTCTCAAAAAGTATAGTTTTGATTATGTTAACTTTTTAATTACCCAGATAAGAGCAAAGAAGGTCAACCCAATTGGGATTATGTGCCCTATGACCTATTTTGTCGCATATCTTTACAACTATGCATTGCAAATGCTACAATAATCCTTATTTTGACACTTAAGCAGATGTACAACTTCTTATTCATTTTTACCAAAAATGGGAGAACTTCTGATTGTGACCCCTGTAAAATTGACCCTTTTTACCATTTCAGCCATTTTTACCCTATAAATCCAAACCAATGGTCACCGTGGTACACAGTATACATTTTTGGAAGCCGCATGACCAGCCGGGCAAACGGCATACATTTCAATGATTGGAGCATTTTAAAAAAAATGACCCAGTGTACTTAAATTGGCCCCTATTGAAAAGTGACACCACAATTTGAGTACTAACTACCTAGCAGTGATATAAGGTGTCAACCTTTTTCTGTAGTGAGGGTAATCGATGATGTTTAGAACCTGGGGCCATGCTCCTGCTCTATAATATTATTGTTTAAGTATAATTACTTGGGGGCACTTAAATGATTTTTTTTCAGGTGGAAGATATGCGCCCCCGATTTATGAACTTTTTTGGGGCTGGGAAATGATTTGGTCTGCCACAGTACCAGGTATAGGGTCTTGTATTAAAAGTTTGAGAAATTTGCAGGCTTTTAGGAGCTGGAATTTTGGCTACGTTTTAGCTCGAGGCAAATATTTCTAAAACCTAAGGGACTTTTAGACTGAATTATACTTCATACTGGGTGTTAGAAACTGCTGGATAGATGACAAATGGGGTCCTTAAAGGGGCACAGACCCCATTTTCACACACATTTCTTAGAGATGATTTGACTTGGCATTGCCAGTTTTACTCCATGGAATATTAAAATAGCCCACCTAGAAGGGCCTTTTCTCTTCTTTTAAGTCATTTTTTTTTGTTTTAAATCGTAAATTTACATACCACTAGTAAATCGAAACTTTAGTACTGAGAACGAAATAAGGTTGAGGATTTACAGGGATAGAGGAAGGAGGAATTCAAAGGACACAGTTGAAGACTAACATGAGTCCTCCCTTGTGTATGGGCAGCCCTGCCAATAACCTCACTAAGATCAGCTTATGCCAGAGTTCACCTGCTTCCACGCAAGGTATACACTGCCATGTTCACCATATATATATGCAATTCGATCACATGATTGCGACAAGTCTGTCAATCTTGACACTGATAATACCAACACTATGTCACAGCAGCATATGTTGCCTCAGATAATCTCAGTTGATCTGTGTGTGAAACACAAACGCACTTGATCAGTGCTAGGCATGTTTGTTTGATGAGGATATTGCTGCATCCATCATTGCCTGTTCTTACTGGGTATGGTGTGATCGCAACTCTTGGTTTTATTTTAGCTCAAAAAAATTATTTACTGAAGATATTTTTTTCAAATTAAAAAACACAATTTGCTAGCGTCGTGTTGTATGGAACTCCCTTTGACACCATAAGTTCTCAGCGGTTTGGAGAATTTGTCATCCGCGCCTTATATGTGATGCCAAAAGCAAGGATCTTGTTTAGATTAAGAGTTACAAAGTAACAGGAATGAAGACGATGGATCGCCAATTTTCGCTGATGAGCGATTCGGTTTTTGCAATGATAGCATATAATTGTTCCCTTAAGTGCGGACGAAAGACTATCCGAGTGTGGAAGAAATCTGGTATTACGTTTCATATAGAAGTCCCATTGATGCAAATTGATTATGCCATGCATTCACAAGCAATACTGCCACAAGGTCATACCGCATGACGGATAAATTGTCATACCTCATTTGCATCATGGTACCCTTCTCTATGAAATCTCTACCCAGATTTCTTCCACACTCGGATAGTCTTCCCGTCCCCCGCACTAAGTCGAACAATTATCTTGGCTTATATGCAAAACAATCGCTCATCAGCGATTGGTCACGGATGGCACCTATTTTTCACGGTTTAAACCTTCTATCAAAATATCCCCATCTGAGAGGATTAAGCTGAGAACTGTTCTTGTGGTACAAAAATTGTGAAATTTCTCATTCCCTATAGAAGCAAATAAAGTTATTCTGTAGCAAAAATAAAAGTAGGCAATCTTATTGAAATCTATTTTTCGTTATACACTATCACAGAAAATATGGATGTTGCTGCATTTTAAAGGGACACTGCCAACATTCTGCATATAGGGTGCCCTCTTTTTGTCAAAATTGGAGGTGTTTTGCATGTTTGGGTGTCTTTTACATTATTAACCATCACCTGAAATGATGTCTTTTGGTGTGTGAGAATAAGTATTTTGTATAAAATGGTCTCTCGGAGTTATTGATTCCTTGGCTTCGGTTGTCCAACCTTCAAAATGTAAAGAAATACACATCAAAGTTTGTGTAATTTCCCTGAATCCCTTCAGACTGGTCCGTGTCCACCTTATTTATGTTATCTTAACCAATGTTTCTGGATTTACTATTTTATTAAATTACTAGTATTAAAACAAAAAACTTTTTGACTGAACATAAAGAAAAAAGGCTGGAAATAACCAACTGACATTGACTTGAAGGTAGGAAACTTTTTATTTTAATCTTCCATTGGGTTAAAAAAACTGCTTTTAGTTCTCAATGCAGTCCAATTCTATCATTTGAGCTCTTTTAGCATTTGTATTTGTTGGAAATGTACCTGTATCCCTTTAAGATCCCCATTTTGCGTCACTCCAGCAGTTCCTCACCCCAGTCCCGAAGCACAATTCAGTTCTAAGGTCCTTTACTGTAAATGTTTGCCTCAGAAGCTAAACTACAAATATTTCAAATCTCATTCCAAAAACCCTTCTTTGCGGACCAACTCATTTTGCAAGCCCCAAATGTTCGGAAATCAGTACCGCACATCACCTGAAAACTGTTAAGTGCCCGCCGGTAATTTATACCAAACCACCTAAGGGGTGCTTTACAATTCAAATATCTATACAATTAAAATAGTAAAGTAATTTTCAATCAGGATCATCTCATACATACATGTACCCATGCCCATTTCATCAACGTATTTTTGTGATGGTGCTTCAGTTAAATGGGATTTACATGCCAAATTAGAAAAAAAATATCTTATTTTTTTTTTTTTTTTTTTTTTTAATTTTTTAGTTTTTTGCTTTTTTTAATTTTCAAGATGGCTACTAGCCACACTCTTGATTTTTAAAGGTCAACAGGGTCAGCAATTGTTGTATACACACTATCCAGTTTAATTTCCTGACCAAACTAGGTAATGAAATAACATCGTGCTTTGGTCCAGTGTTGCCAAAGAAAATATGGCAAATATCTCATTTCAAGATGGCATCTGGTCGCCATCTTGATTTTGAGAGCCGGCAGTCTCAAATGCTCAATTACCATTCTAATTGCTTATACCTGTCAAAATTATAAGGAAAAACAACTTATGTCAGTCTACATAATCTTAACAAAGCTAATTTAATATAAATATTACATTTCCAATGTGATATCGCAGCCATCTTGGATTTAGAGGTCAGATGCATTTATATGTAATAAACATCACCTCCAACTGAATCTGTTGCTAGAATTAGTGGGAAGATGATACACTTTTTTTTCATTATCTTGTAGCTCATCTGTTCCAGATATCACTTTTTATGTATTTCAAAATGGCGTTGGCGGCCATCTTGTATAACGCCTCTAAAAAAGTTAGCGTCATTTCTGGGAGGGTATAGGGCTATTTTTTTTGTTAAAATTGGTCCATCTTGCCAAATCCATCAAGAAAAAAGGTATCCTAAAAATGTTCACGGATCTCATGAATGACTCTACTATGAGTGGATTATTTTGAATCAGCTATCAAAACATCTAAGTTATACAATTGGTGGAAAGAGATGTCAATTTAGAAATCCATTGAAGTTTTTGTGCTAACTCCACAAATACTGCATGATAAATTTCAATGCATATACTTTGACCATTACATACACTTTATGACACCCTTCTGCATTTTTTTACCAAATGACTGATTTTTTTTTGTTTTTTATTTTGTGACATTAGGCAACAACTACTTGCAGGAGAAAAATGTGATTGGCATCTCTTTCACCATGACAATCTTTGGGGTAGTTTTTCTAATTTTTATTTCAAAATCGTAGGCCCATTAAGATTTTGTAGAGGATGCAACCCTTTGTGTTCCTAAATGTATTCTTTTTTGCTGAAGACCCATAAATAGAGAAAGCAATTGGCCGTGTGCACAAGCTTTTGCACTTATTTTTGTGGAAGGTCAATGTCAAATAATGTGTATACAAAGCACTAAACAAAAGGCAATCTACTTATTTTTGGTGGCCTTCTTGCAATCTTTCTAAAAATATGACCAAATTTAAAACACGCACTGAGAGTGTCCGACAATCAGTCAACATGCAGCTTGTTGGCAGAAATGGTTTATTTCTACGTTTCTTCCAGATTGTGGACCCAGAATCTCATAGGCCTACCCATATAAGTCATAAATTTAATGCCGTTCTCAAATTTTCTTGAAAATTCCACAATTTTTCCTGCATTTCAATACCACTAAACAAGAAACTAATCATTTTCAAATGTTATTTAAAGAATTTCTGGAGACCGATTAAACTCAAATGGTCACTACCGGGACGCATGCTTCAATGTGCAGTAAGCCCTGAATAACAACCCAAAATGCAGCAACACAGACGACATCTAAATTAGTCAAGCAAAGTGTTTGCAATATACACTTGCTTATCTACTCAATTTGCTCTTGACAAACTCCATATCCACGATATCTGAAAAGCCTAGATAACAGTTTTTGTTTGAACTCAAAAAGTCCTGATGCTGAAATGAGTCAATTGGACTGAGATTTACATGCATCGGGGGCTCGTGTGGTCCAGTGGAAAGAACGACCGACTCATGATCTGAAGGCTGTGGGTTCGAGTCCCGCTGTGACCAACGTGTTGTGCACTTGGACAAGGCACTTTACCTCACTTGCCTCTCTCTACCCAGGAGTGAAATGGGGAGCTGTCAGGGGAATGTTACAATCTAAGTGCTGATAGGAGCTTCGCTAAGGTCGCGCCCTAGTTGAAGCGAAATGATTCTGACGATTTCCTAGTGATAGCGTAATAATAATTTTAAGCGCCATGATACTATGGTGAATGGAGTCCCTAAATGCTAGGTATTATTATTATTCTTTCTTTTGTTAAAGGTGCTTGTTCCAATTACGTTCCGATTTATGGCTGTCGTGTACTCTACTTGATCTGAGTGCCTGACACTTACATATACTCACAGCAAGTATTGTGTGAAACAAACTTGCAGTTTTGATGGTAGAAGCTGGGGTGAATAGTATATTAAATAATCCAGTTCAAGCATTTTGCATGTTTGAGATGCTTGTGTTGCCTTACCTGAAGAAGTGTAGAGCATTTATATTTGGAAGTTACATTTCAACTGGTCATTGAAATGAATACTAGTATGCTGTAATTAGCCAATCAGAAATGCTGTACAAAAGGCAGGTAATGCTCAGGGGGTTACATGATGAAATAGTTAGCACATAGTTAGCCTGAGTCCCTGGCCCCTCATTCGAAACTAGCAAACATGGCAGCTCAAGATGGCGGTTGCTCCTCAACACAAATGACCATACAGGGATGTGCCACAGATATCAGTCTCATTTTCAGCCTTCTGGTATATCAATGACCCATTTCTTCATGCCAATTTTGGTACAGCAATGGGTTTTTTTTCAAAATTTTCTCAAATTTGTTTGAAAATTAGTCAAATTTTCTTAATCGGAAGCCAGAATTTTCTGGAAAATTCTGGAAAATTAGTCCAATATCTTAAATCTGAAGCCAAAATATTCAAAATTTGCTAAATATGTCAAAATTTTGAGGAAAAATTGGCAAATTGTGTTACATTTGGTCCAAATTTTGCAACTCTGGTATAGCTATGGGTCCCCTTTTTGGCAAAAATTGGTATAGATATGGGTCCTACTTCCCGACTCTCGGAGACACATACCTACCCAAACCAAACTTGAGTTACACCCCCCTCCCCCCCGGGGTTGTTCATTCGGATACAGCACAGTGTAACAGCCATGCGTATATTAGAGGACTGAAGGATTCAGTCTACCACATAGTCTCCACATTCTTCATCACAAAACATGGTCACAGAAAATAAAACATTGACATTCACTAACCTAAATACCTTTAAACACAACAACTATTATGCCCTATAATCCTAGTCATCATACAACACAAAAGCCAATATTTCCTTTCCAACATAACTGAAAGTAAAAGATTTATTTATTCAGGTAACTTTGCATGCATATCCTTCCATGTAGCCCAAATACCAGATTTGACCGCATTCCATTCATCTCTATACCACAATTGTTCCTTCTATTGACCCTAGAGCAAGGTTCAGTGGTAAACCTGCTGTCAAACTCAAGGTTACATACAAAGCTTATTTTTGCAGGCATTTTATTTTTATACTTTGCAAGTTACATGAAGGGTTTATTTTTGTAGGAATTTTATTTTTACACTTTACAGGACTACTGGTTACATACAAGGCTTATTTTTTTTGCAGGAATTTTATTTGTACACTTTGCAGAGGCTACATGTACACACCAATCTTATTTTTGCAGGAATTTTATTTTTACACGTTCCAGGCACTACTGGCTGATTTGATTGGTTATTCTTAGTGTTATATCTGGAGTGTACTGCAAGAAGGCCCCATCTGCCATAGCGGCCAGAGGCCTTGCCATTGTCAGTTGTGTTCTTATTAAAGAAGCTATCAGTGATTATTCGAATGAGTCAAAATATTTGAAACTTGCAGGAATAGCTTAAAAGTGAAGGATAAGACTGAAGAATTATCATAAGTTACTATTTCTAACCGAAAAATTGACAGAAAAGGAAGAACACGGAATGTTCAAAAATACTCAATGTTTAAGGTAGTGTCCATACGGATACTAATGACTAAAATATCCAATTTTGTCCTAATAGGTTGCTTCCTGGTCCTATCATTTGCAGGTATGTTAGTAACTTGTTACAGACATGCAAAAATTTGAATTTTTGATGATTTTTTTGATTTCTGATTTAGCAATTCACTGATAGTGCCTTTTAAAAGGGAAAGAAAAAAAAAAACCCGTACAATAAATATTATTAAACAATATACACTACAAAATAATTATTGACCACATTCGAGTTGGTTTCAAAGAAAACCAAATTATATTTTTCCCCTGACAATGATTAAAACCACCTAGTCTTACTATGTGTTTATTTAACAATCGCGCTAGTGATAACGTGTTATTGCGATAACGACCGGCACGTTTAGGGCATACATTCCATAGGAAATACACATTATGAAAGCATCATGTGTGAAGGTGTATGACGCTACTATGCCATCCATATCGCATAACACAAATACATATCCCATATACAGTAGCGCGAAATTTCAAATAGCGCATGTCAGACACAAGTTTTCCGCCCATGAAACCCTCCTTGTGTTTTCAATAATTGTTATATCGTATTTGTATCAAGTTATTCTGATACTGGTTCTATTTTAAGTGCTTATACCTGCCACTCTACGCCCAAAAAAAAAACCAAGTTGTGTCTCAGAAGATCGTGCGCATTATGTTTAAAATTGGTTTGTTGACCGCATAATTTTTTTTTTAGTAAACTTAAAAAAAAAAAAAAAACTTTTGTAAAAAAAATTCATAAATCCAAAATCAGCTGCAAAAATATTTTGCCCAAAAATTAAAAAAAGTGGGCCCAAAATGCTTTAAAAAAAAGGAAAAACGCATTTCGCATAGCATTTTTCTACCAAAAACCAAAAACTGCATTTTGCATTAGCAATTTTGACATTTTCTTCTGAGACAAACTTTTTTTTTTGGATTAACACCTTGCAGCATTTCAGATGGGGCCTTATTCTCAACCTCCATATGAATGTAAATTAGCCACTCAGAGCATATATAATAAAATTCCATTTATATGGCAACTCTACAGAGAACACAGTCACTTACAACAAAACTTAAAATAATAAAATTAAATATACACGTGACATACAGCATAATAAGGAACTTACAAATCCAAAGTTAACAATTTTAAACATCAGGAATAAAGCATGTTTTCAGGAGCCATTTAAAGACCCTGGTGGAAGGGGCTCTCTAATATTAACAGGAAGCTTGATCTCACAGCTAGGACTCCCACCAACAATAACCTGTTACAGGACCTCGCCGGTCACCAGAATCATGCCTCCAACATGGTACAACATCAAAAGAAGAATGTTTCTTTGTCTTGTACTATCGAATTACTATCCCAAACTTATCAAATTCGACCAGCAGGTCATGCGTTTTATGAGAGCCCACAAATGGTGGTATCGTACATTCGTTCGGCAGACATAGATCTTAGAGTATAAAAGCTAAAATACATGGGCTACATTGCCAAAGTGGTACCCAAATTAGAGGGAATATATGTGCCAGTTGCCTCAAAATGTAAAAGTGACAATCAAAGTCTCATTAATTACTAATTAACATTGATTGAACTGAATTAGTCATTTTGGCTGTTGGTGGTGACGAGGGGGAGCAGGACGAGGGGGAGATAAATGGGACTCACTACCAGCAAGCTTTTAAGTCTAAATATCCTGCATACACTTGACTTTTTTGATTGAATTAGATTATTAATCTTCAAAGTTTATGAACTAAAATAAATATGTACTAATTAGCCTAAGTAGCATAATTAGCAATTAAAATGTATTACAAAGATTAGAGGCGAGACCCCCCGTCCAAGTAAAAGCTTAAAGTTATGTTAGTGAGAAATCCATAGTAGGAAATAGTTGTCAAGTATTGGGAAGGTTCTTTTCAAAGAAAATCCAATTATTGACACATTGTTAATTACAAAAAATTTGTTGTAATTAACTGATTTCTGAACTTTCATACACTAGTAAGTATGTACCTTGTTGGGAAAGTTGAACCAGTGATTCATTCTTTGGAGAACTAAGGTAATGTATTTTAGGGTGAAAGTAGGATGAACTTTCACCCTCAATAAACAAAGCAGGATGAGCTGTCACCCTCCACTGGACAGGTAATTGATAATGATATCCAGGCCTAGTTATGTACTGCAAAATGTGGATCATGAAAGACATTCTTCTAATATTGCTCTTTAATGATGAACTTCAGTCCGTGACTTTTTTTTAAAGATGAACACATGCTACAAAGTAAAGAATGGACAGTAAGTGTTATGATTGATATATGAAACATTAAGATCAGACTGTTCAAATTGTGTATGAATACAGGTTACTGCTATGGGAAGCACTGATAACTGACTATTGGCACTAGTAAGGATACATGTATCGGATTAATGAAAAATTGTGTTGTTACACGACATACAATGGCAAGGTAGACACACAGACACTTAAGAAATGTCTCCTTTAAAGTGCATTTTTGTAGAAATATATATAGTTATTACTCTAAGTTTAAATTAGTAAAGTGTTTCAGAGATCTTAAATAGGTTTATAAGGGCATAAGGTCACTATAATTAAACACATATTTAACCTAAAATGTGCGGAACATTTTTTGCGCTGAAAAGATGTCGCAACAAAATTATTTTATTAACCTAATACCTAACAAGTTATACATCATTGGAAAGGTCTTAGTTTGAAGACTTAAAAATGTTATGGGTTTTTTCAAAGGGTTGTATCATACTTTGAAATGAAATTTTAAAAATTGGTAGCTTTAAAAAGAAAACAATCATGATATTTTGTTATCCAACTTTTTATGGACTGTACCAATATGCCAGGTTTTTGCTAGATATTTGGATTCCGTGGACAATTTCCTTTCAGAAAAGTAACTTTTATAGGTATGAGGGTTATAATAATAAATCTATGATCATTAAACCAAAAACGGCGCGAAGGATGTAACCGTGCAATTGTAACGGACATGGGCCCACATAGAACGCATGGCATCAGTAAGTTGTGATGGAGGCATGTCTATGAAGGACTATAGGAGGATTTTGTATCTGATTTATTCTTAACAGGCAACAATGAAGAAACGATCGTAAGTGTTTTGCCGACTTGGTCATGACCGCATGCAAAAACCAAGCGCGCAGCTTTATTTTGCAAGCACTGGAGCCTTTTGAGATCTTTCAGGGGCACATTAGTAATGGAATTGGCATACTCATGGGGACAAGACAAAGTTGGTACACTATCGTACATACATATTCTAATCCTGCTGTCCAACCAGAAAGGTTTATTTAACCACCTTTGGTAGTAGTAGGGACCCTCACATCAGTGCTAGGTAGGAGTACTCTCAAAATGGTGTATCACTTTTAAATAGGGCCCATTTTTTAGTTTTACACAGGGGTCAAATTTTTTAAAATGCTCAACCATGTTGGACAATTGAAATGTCTGCTATTTTGTTCGTCTTGTCTTAAGGATTCCAAAAAATGTATAGTGTGACCATCTAGTACCATTGGTTGGGGGGTATAGGGTTTTTAAAAATGGCTGAAATGGTTAAAATAAGCGTCAATAAAACGATTAATTTTTAATATCTTCTTACTTTAACAACCCCTGTAGTTTAATCAGACTCTGACAGTCTCATACACAAAATATGTAAGCATATCAATAGTTGTAAGAGGCATTGCTACATGGATTAACAAGAGGTCACCAAGGGTCACCCCACCCTTCCCCGCAGCACCCCCCAAGACAACCCACCCCTCCCTATGGCATACCACCCGACCGCTCCCCAGCACACCGATTTGTGAATGCGGCCAAAAGGTGATGCTGCGGTCAGCAAGGTCATGTGTGAGGTCACAAAGGTCGCATGGGGCACAAAGGTCACACACAGTCCCAAGGTCACACAAAGTCCACCAAGGTCACATGAAGTCACAAGGTCACATGAAGTCACCAGGGCCACACAAGGTCACCAAGGTCAACCAAATTACTTGGACAGGATCAGGAGATATGCATACCTCATGTAATCGCGACAAGCTACGCAGAGGTTTGGCGCATTCTTCGAACAATTACGCGTCGCGAAACGACCCAGCACAACTCGCGACCCTGCCTTCCTCCTGGCTCACGCAGCCCCAAGCTCACATGTGTTCGATTCGTCCAACAATTAGTAATCAGACTTAGCTTGCGGAGGTCGTCAAAAACTTCCAGACTCAGTTTGCTCAGTTTTAATTATCTGAACACTTTTACACACCTAAAAATCACATGAAGAAAAGCACTTTACCATCCTCTGACCTGACAGGTTTTTCTATTTTTGACTGATTGCCCGAAATTCTGCGGAAGATGAAGGTAATCTATTCAAAGTATCAAAGTTAACTAACAACCTGTTGGAAAATCAGAATTCACGGACCTTTATTTACTGCTGTCTGTGGCCAACAATGTGGGGTAGATGTTTCATATAGCAGTCCCATGGATGCAAATGAGGTATTTACAATTGATTCCGTCCGACGGAATAATGGCAATACCTCATTTGCATCAGTGGGATTTCTATATTGAAACGTCTACCCAATGTGGAGCATTGGGCTCAAATTGAAGATTTTGGGTATATATTTATTCAAAGTTAGAATACCTTTACATTAGAACCTAGTGTTAATTAGTAGCAAGTATTATGAGTTTTTCAAGTTTCTTTCAAGATATAAAAGAAATTAAAGGCCCCGACTCAGATTTTGAATATAATTTTTTGTCTGAAATAATGAATAGTGCAACTCTGCAACGAAAGATGATAGTCACCTAAAATGCTCAATGCCAAAGTTTGAGACGAAAATCAGATTTTTCGGTTTAATGTGCAGAAGTAAACATGTATGGATAACATGCCATAGGTTAATGTGTAAAACACAAATTCTGGATCCGGAAATTTGATAACAAAGTTGTGACTATTCTTATGAAGGACTCAATTTGAGCTAGCTATTCTCCACGAAGTGATTTAGTATACGGAGAAGCATTATGCAAAAAATCCTGATTTGTTGAAAAGGGGGCGGCCCTCCTCGGGAAATCTCTGAGTCAGCCTTAAGTTTTCAATAGGCAATAAAACATGTAAGGATACTGTCTCAGAGCTTCTTAGATTTAAACTAAGTCTAAGTTTGGAACACACAAACCATTGCATGCAAACATTTTTTGGCCCCAGCAGAGAAATCAAAATATAAACCTCTCGCATCTCCAAAGACAAAGTTCAAATTAACTCAGTGTCATAACTGATCCTAATGTCTTCTGGGCATCATTTTTCATCCCCTGCTACCAGAAGGACAAGTTTTTAATACATTTGTGTGCATGAAGTTACGAACTTCCAAGAATAACTGAAAAGGAAGCAAGAGTGAATTCATGACAGACACCCGCATTAATCTATCATTTTTCTGTCTAAACTATGGTTCATAGAGTGAAGTGACAATGAGATATGCTAGAGTGAACACAGATTCCATAGAATTGTGTTCAGAATTAAGTCTACTGTCCTGTTCGGGGAATATTTTTATCAGGATTTGGTGTTGTGTTTGTGGTGTGATTTGTGGTGTTTTCACACTGGGTATATACCTAAAATGTAAAATTTTTTTTTTTCTTCATATCTTTATTATCATCGCAAAAAAAAACAAAAAAAAAAAATCACAATCGAAGGTTACAATAGTTTGCCGGCAGCAGTATTACTAACAGCACTATTAATAGATTAATAAGAAACCAAAAGTCAAAGGTATAAGATCAATTCTTACTTGAATACATGTATAAGCTTACTGTAAGATTCGAAACGCCATTTTTTAAAATGTTGAGATAATTACCTTTTTATTGCAATATGATATTCACCTTGCCCGTTTTTCAGTATGACGAAGGATTTAAATGCAGTAAAGTTGGGGAGGTTGTTTTGGAAACGGCATTTATAAATTTAAAATTTACAGCACAAAATTAAATCGGTAAGGAAAGGGTCTTTCTCATAGCCAAACATACGAGCAAAGTTATTTATTGACATTCTGGATCAAATTTCTCATTAATCAAAGAAATTAGGTCATCCCAAATTGGTTTTACTTTGGTCAATTCACAAAAAATATGCTCGAAAAATTGAAATCGGTAAAATATGAAATCGGTAAAAAAGAATGTTTCGAAGTTTAAATCGTCTACGGTGCATATGAAGGCACTCCTTTTATTCCCTACACGCAGGATATAGTTAAGTATAAACGCGGGTGCAAAATTTTTTACAGGTGTTAAATTACAATGGTTTAGAAAAACCACAAATACCAGAAATGGTAACAAACGTTAAATGTAATTCCCCCTGCCCGCTTCAACTTGGGAAGAAATATATTTTGTATTCCATTTAAAATTACCAAAATAAAAGAGTTACGTGGTTTCATTATAAAATTGTACACAGAAATATAGCAACAAAATAGACTTCTATGTCATGAAGATTAAAAGTTGGTAATCTTTTTACTTTCTGTAATATAGAAGAGAAATCTAGATACTCTAGTAGCTCTGGTGGTTTTTGATGCATTAATATGTTCCTAGCTAAACTCTTCATGGATCCCTAATTGACGTTCCAGGAACAATATTGGGGTTGGTAACATAATCCCACTGACTCCGAATATGCTGAAATGGCCACGCCCCTTTTTTGGGGTCACGCCCCTTTTGAACTAATCTACTGACTGTATCTACAGAACCGTTTGGACCAAAAAAAAAGGGGGTTTTTTGCGATAGCCACTAAAATTTTAATGTGGCGCGTTGAAAAATTGCACATCGGGTATTTTTCCTT
>JAMKCH010036218.1:0-30464 GCA_023653785.1 Ophioderma brevispina
TGGCCGCCAAAATCACAAATTCCATTATAATTGGGTATTTTTTCTGAACGCAATTGTATGTCTAAATTTGACGACCATACCCATAGTTTCATCTCAAGAGTTCAACATTATTAAACAAATAAAAACTTACCGTGTTCCTGGTATCCAAGATGGGCGTTTTCAAAAGGCGCACAAAGCTATGTTATGAATATAAACCTACAGATCAAACTAATCAAGATGAGAATAGGATTCAGATTCACGGGTGTATATCTTGTGGTACTAGGAACCATTATCTGTCTTTTTTTTGTTAACAACCTTCAAATCCACGATGGCGCAATATTGCCGCCAAGAAGTGCTATAAACAGCTAAAACTGGTAATTTAAGACAACTAACCTGAAATCATTAAGCCTATTGGCAGTACATTGTATTTAATCTTGAATACAGAAGAATCAAATTCCAATATTTTATGTGGCTAACATGCTTTGAATCCAATAATTTGCGGCCACCGTAAGTATAACTATAAAGTAAATGCAAAATGCTTTAACATCGATCCATTTTCATCATCATATTTTTATTAACAAAATAAACACTTCGATGCATTCTTTGGATCCAACTCATATTTACCATTTTTTTTAAAAAAACATACTTCAAAATAAGATATAAAACCTAATTTTTGATAATAACGAACATGTGGAATTTTGATAAAACGTGATAAAACGCCAATATTTTGTATATATAATTGCAAGATTATACTTTTACCAATTTTGTTAAATTGAAAATGCTTCAAATTTCTAAAATTAGACCATACGTATTGTCATTTGTTTTTTTTCAAATCATAATTATTTACAAACCTAAATGATAAAATGACTTTGTGTCCAAAGTGTTTATCTATTTGCTCATTTATTTAATATATATTTATTCAAATTTCCTAATGCACATAACATTAAAATATGGAGATATGTGTAGATATACGTGAAATGTCGTCAGTTTTTGGCTATTAATGTTCACAAACTGAAATGAAGAACATTTTTTTGTGTCCAAAAGTTTATATTGCTTCTTTATTTTATGTTAAGAAAACTTCATGTTGGCTATTAATACAGTCTGTCTAAAAATGTACAATCAGAAAAAAATTGGTTAAATCTGAAATTTTAAATAAGTCACTTTTACTTGGTATAATATTAAAGAACACAGACCCGGCTTTCCAATAGTGTTTTGTTTCATTTTTATTTGCTTTTGTCAATCAGAGATATAAACAATTTTAGTGCGATATACAAAATTCGATTTTGTGCCACTTTTTATGCATGTGCACAGATTGCTTCGCCCAGTTCATGACTGTTTTGAGCCCCCACAAAAGATTGCAACTTGACAAGAGAAACAAAAACACAGATTAAGTAAACAAAGAAGTCTAGTTTTTATGTCACACGTTTAATATTCAACCTAATCAGTTCAATGATAAATATCTTCTTCTTTTCATGAAATAATAAGCAATACAATATTTATTGCAACGTCAATTAAATGGACTTTGAATTTATTACAAATTGGTATCTGTTAAAATCATGCCAAAAGTAATGTAATTGCCGCAAAATAAAACACTACTCCCAAATCCAAGAAATGGTTAAAAATATTCCCTATCTTTGTGCATTTACTAATTGTTGAAGTCAACAAAATGTTAATTTTTGGAAGCCAAAGTATCAAAGTGTTGATGGAATTTGCATTTCATATAGCTTTCAAGACCATAAACAAACTCTCTCTCCAGGTTGCTGTACGGCCAATGGTTCTTCTAAACACGTTCAAACAAACAACAGTATTTCGGAATGGTTTTTCACTTTATCTTACAGCCAGACTTCAACTGGACATAACTTCCACCATTACGTACTGTTTTCGCATCTTTTCAAGTTCTTCTTCATGAAGTTAATCCCTTTTTAAAACTGATTTTCATATCTGTTCAAGTGTGAATACTTATGTTTAACAATTCGTTCACCGTTTCTCACATCAACCATAAAGTGGCACAAACTCGATTTTTGTGTTTCGAAGTAAAATGGAGTTATCTCGGGATTGACAAGCAATGATATACACACAAACCAAAATCCGAAAAGCCTGGTCTTTTTCTCTCTTAATGTGCTATACAAAAAGACTTACTTATGTCGAGAATAAAATATTGAAAAAAATCGGTTTTGATTGTACCTTTTTTTTTTTTTTGAGACAGGCTGTAGTGACAAAGGCCATATTTATTGACGCCACCTTTGGATTTAAGGCATGATAATTAAAGCTTAACTTGAATAGGGGTTTCATGTGATCCAAAGTAGTATCTAGTTGCTTCTATACTAATGTGGTACAACATATATTTTAGGTATATATGGAAACATGCCACATTTTGGTTTTGAAGGACTGTTAACATTTAATGTAGATATGGTTGGTCATGTTTAACAGTATAATTAGTTGCTTCATTTATATTTTCATTAAAATTTCCTGATCCGTATAACACATTGTAGAGGAGTGGTCATTTTGATTATGCTTGTATGCAGTCGTCATTTTGTCAACCATTTGAATTGAAGCATGTTAAACATTTATAATAAAAAATATATATTATACCCCTTATACTTCCAGAGTGACAATTACTTCCAACCTGAAACCTGACGATCAACCGCAATTTGTCTTGGTAGATCTATGAGCAATTTCAAACCCTAAAACACCAGGCAAAGGTCTCTCCGCTGATTTTTGAAAAGTGGGCAAATGGCATTTTAGGGATTTCAGGATATAGAGTTGCTTCATTTAGTTTTTAGATTCCATATATTATGCATAATATATGTCTATTGTAAAAATCAATAGTTTGGGCTATTGATAGTGCATGAACAATGGCCATACTAGCCGCCATCTTCGACTGATAATGTTACCAAGCCCAAAATAATATGAGGTTTCCCCTTGTGTCAAAGTATACAGATGTTTATTTAGTTTTGAGAGACAATATTTATAATAAACATTGATCACATGTGGATGCACATATACACCTATTTTAGAGTCAGTTCTTGCGGTTTTCATTTGTATTTCACATTTCAAATTTCCTCATTTGTAAATGTGTAAAACATTATAGGGTTAATATTAAAAGCAGCCCCTTTTGGCTCTTGATAATGCTTACAAGGGTCATTATTAGCCACCATCCTTGGATTCTTGGTGTTGAAGGGTCTAAAATGAAAGCAATAGACAAGAAACATGTGTAGTTGCATTCATTTATATTTCATTCACATTTTCCTGATGCATATAACATAATTAATGTGGAGGTTTATGAAAAGGAAATTGGCCAGTTTTTATAGAATAAGAGTGCTTATACGCTTTTGTCATTTTGACACCATCTTTTGGTTTGAAGACATGTAAAAACAACGCAAAATGGTAATTTCAAGTGTCCAAATTATAATTTATTTGTAAACCATTTTTCGAAAACTTTAAAATTTATGATTGGTTTATTATCAACTTGTGTATACATTATCCTAATTGTGTATAACTAAGAGTAAATAGGTGTATAAAATTTCACCCGATTAAGTAATTGAAAAGGGCTTACGAAGCTATTATACCGTGGTGTCCCAAAAAACGCAACACTTGGTGCAACCGTGGCGGCGCGCCATAAGTTTTGAGCAAAAGCATGTGACTACTTATTCTTGTTGTAAAGTAAATGGGTACGTTGCCTAATAATATTCCTGAAAATTCATAAAGGTAAGTGAATAGTTTTTAGATATGACCCCAAAAATCGTGTAACCCCCGCCAGAACCCATTTTACACAAATGAGGAGCTGGTTAACAATTAACAAGACAATGAAGAAAAGAATGGCAAATACAATTCCGATTGCAATCACTTACTTGCCAAATTTCTTGCAGAACAACTTCTACTGTGTCAAATGCCTGCAATTTACATAATATATATTTAACTGATAATAACAAAACATTAATTTATGGTGATTAAAATATGTTTCAAAGAGATATAAAACTAGTGATAAATGATAGACAAACTCCACATATTACAAAACTGATAATGCATTGGGCTGCAAACTGGCTTGTTACTTTAAAATAATGTTAAAATTCTCAACTTTATAAAGGTAAACCTATGTTTTCAATGGATTGATTGATTTGTTGCTTGATTGATTGAGTCAACAAAAAAACTCAATAACATACAGTATATTCATTCTGTCATAAATTTTGGGTTAAGATAACCTCTTTGTGTGCCGTCACGAAATGATGGAGAATGATTAGCTTCTAATCCAATGCGTCTTATTTGGACATACAAGAGTTTGTTGCTCAATACCATTCCTAATTCGATCTTTTAAGGTGTGTTAAAAAAAAAAATGCAGTTTTTGCTGTTAATTACCATGGAAACATTCTATTTAATATTGTTGCAACAACCTGTCTTTTAAAAAGGGAAAATGGTTGTTGGACTTAGAGATTTATTTGGTGGTTCTGTTGCCCAAAACGTATATTGCCGTATTTGTAGTTAATATAGCTCCTCAATTTGGTTAAAAATTGGATCCTGCAGGTTACTTTAGTTCTGGGGTCATATCTTTAAAAATTATTCACTCTACCTTTATGAACTTTTCAGGGATATTAGTTAACTCCCATCTTACCTTAACAACAAAGGAATAAGTAGTCCAAGTGCTTTCGTTCAAAACTTATAGCCACTGCCATTTGTGGATATTTTCTAAAACCATAAATGGTAAATGAGTTCCTTTGCCTCCAAGTCTACATCTAGGTGTTTTTTTGTAATTGGTTACTCAAATATTGTTATGACATGAATCTATGTGCACAAAACAGACACAAATTTACTATTACAGTGCTACGGTGGCCGCATCTTGGAAATTCACAGCTCGTTAGCAACAACAGGAAATGTTTTGCACTTTATTTGCTTCCTGTCAGAGTCTTAATGTAATGGTTCTCTGCCCCAAATGTTTAATAACTTAGTAAGTTTGTCTTCAAATTACCGCGGCCATATTGGCCGCCATCTTGGATATAAGTATACTTCCCAGAGAAATTGTAGATGTGGGTTCTTGCACCAAACAGATTACACCCACACGAATTTGAATCCTATTCAATTGATTGGGTTGAATGCAAGCGTTTATTCTTCATACTTAGCTTTTTTTTTTTGTTGGCGGCCATTTTGGACGGCATCTTTGATTTTGTTGATGTGAATTGGCCATATTGAATTAAAATTTAGCTGTTTTTTGAAAACTCTTTAGGTAGCGAAAATTATTTTTATTGTGGTCAATTTGGACCTCATAACTGCGTTCAAATACTAATTATAATGGAGGTTTGTATTTTGGCGGCCATCTTGGATTTGACAAAGAAACACCCTCAAGCGTTTTGAAAAAATTCCCAGAGATTTTTTCCAACTGTTACAAAACACCCAAACCCCACGAATCAAGAGGAATTTTGCTTTAAACGAAAAAAACAAAAAAAACCCAGAAATTACATATTAGAGCCTACACTAAAACTTTTATGACACATTAGGTAGTTTTCAACACGGAAAAGGCGGCATTTCGCCTCCTTTCTAAAAAGAAAAAGTTCTAATTTTTCGGTGCTCACATCAATAACTAAGTCCATTTAGGAAATAGGAGCGTCATTCTAGTTGAAGACTTCCTCAGTTCATAATGCCTTTCGTCTTGCAATGTCATTGATGAATATCTTCTATCGATGTTGACCTTAAGCTGTACTTCTGGTGAGTTTGTGTTTTTGTGGACGGGTTCGGCTTTAAGAAACTATCAAACATAGTCATCGGAAGGTTCTCTTTGCTTTAGATTGATTTCCCCATTGTGCTAATTCCGGTACTCCGAAGTTAGGAAGGGATAATCCTGTGTCTTTCTGTGTATGTGGGTCTTCCAAAATACTTAACAAGAAAATGACTTAATTAAACCATATATTTTATCCTTTTATTTAAAAAACTCAATTTCAGCACCATAATTGGCAGAAGGATAGCCATCAAGTCGTCCTTAGACAAAGTCAACCAGTACTTCACAGCAGTAACTAAAGGGTACCTGATGTAGTCCACGATATCTATTGTCAGTCTGCGATATCACAATGTATTGTGGTCAACCT
Organism: Ophioderma brevispina; assembly: GCA_023653785.1. Classification (NCBI taxonomy): domain Eukaryota; kingdom Metazoa; phylum Echinodermata; class Ophiuroidea; order Amphilepidida; family Ophiodermatidae; genus Ophioderma; species Ophioderma brevispina. The sequence goes on from JAMKCH010036218.1 coordinate 6,054, forward strand.
GATCAATCTCTCTGTCAACATTAAAATATCAACTTCCTTGATGTCAAGTCTCTCTTTGGGCGTTTTAAATCTTTAAACCCCAGCAAGATTAAATTCAAGTCCAAATTTAGTCTCACTTCTACGGGGACTTCATCCCCCCCCTTTGCAGAGTAATGTGTAATTACTTGTACCATAATATGAAAATAATATTTGGAGGTTTCTGTGAAGAAAGTGAACGACCACCAACTACCAACCACAGAGTATGCAACTGGCTACTGCATGATGATCGATATAAACAAAGCATAAGGAAACAACAGAGGTAATCACGTGGCTATGCAGGATGAGCGATATACGAAAGCAGAGGAAACAATCTCTCTATTCCACATGCACGCCTGTGACACTTCCAGTAAATCAGAAGAAATACATATCTCAACAATAGCTAACAAATACGTGTTTTGAGGCTTCATGGAGAAGCAGATTTGGCAGTCTCACTTTACGGCGGCTTAATTCGTTTGAAAAATGAATGGCTATACTAATTATTGCCGTTAATGGTTATACTGCGTCCGTATACCTTTTCGTCAACTGTAATGTTAATATTATTTCTGATTTCCCGCTGGAAGTGTTCGTGTTAGCTCATTTTTTTTTTATGGACACTAGTACATCCACACATTTAGGATTCTACCACGTCCTTGTGTTGAATAAGTAAAGGATCAGGTTCAAGAACAAATCCGTGGACTCATAGCTAAATTGAATGTCAAGATATGATATCACAACGAAAAGCAATTATTATTTTAAAACAGTCCAAAGTTAACCAATCCCTACACCAGCAATGTATCAAAGGACTGTTAAATATCTGGATATGCTGACATATTACTTTTCACTTGGGTGACTCGTCACTTTCGGCATATATTGTCTGGATCATTCCTTTTTCAGCGAGAGTGGAACGGACTCTACTGTTTGAGATGAATTTCATACAAACGCATATAGAAGGCATAATCCTAAGTTATTTTGGAGGTTTTAAAATTATAATATACAACTATGTACCAGGAGATCGGTGGTTGGAAGGCATTGACAATATGTCAGTGATATCCGTTTTGAAGGGCAAAGCTAAGCAGTTCTGAATAAAAATTCTGAAATTCGGGGGGGGGGGCAATCAATTAAAAAAAATTCACGTTGCTGCTTTCAACCATCATTTCCATTTCTCTTGTGGCCCCATGGGACATGGCAATTTCATTTGGAATAAAGCTCATTAATTTTGGACATGACTCCCCTGAAATGTTGGTTTATCCTGTACAATAAAGGTTTATGTCAATACAATCGGGCGAATTGAAATGCAAAGAGTATAACCAATTTCTATGAGACAGTTCATATTTCTTAAAGCTGGTTATCATGCATGTATTATTTAAGAAGGCCATGAAACCCATAACAGTATTAAATACCAATCAAGAATATATGAATTAAATTACGATTGGAAAACCCGAATACTTACTTACCATTCAAGGGTATGTGAATTAAATTAACGATTGAAATACGAATACATACAAAATACCAAAATGCCGAAATTACAAGCTTGCACGTGTTAATGGAAGTTATATATTCACTCCTTTGCATAACTTACAAATTAGGTTTAGAACTATTTTCTATCATTAAAAATTTGAAATGAAAGGCAAGAATGTAGTACAAACATTTACGTTTTTGTTATGAAGATTTTTGTCAATGTTTGCTCGTATAGTATCTATACTACCACTTGTGATATTAATTTTCGCCTATGTTTTTCCTGAAAGTAAAAAGTTGACCTTTGGTTATATTTTAATAATTAATGTATTCGAAGACATACATTTTTGGTATTTATAATTATTGTTTGTTTACATTATTTAATTACAGTGATCCAATAACTTGATATTTGAAATGTATTCCGTATGTTCTCTGCAATATGGCCTGTCCACTGTCTTGATCTCAACCATAATGTTTTTTTTTTTTTTTTTTTTTTTTTTTTTAATTTTTTAGGTTTTTTCTTTTTTTAAAATTTTTTATTTGGCATCTCATAACAAAATCTTGACTGGTATTCGCGAAGGGGTCTACTTTTAAACGCAGGTTTTTTAATGCCAGGTTGGTCCCAGTCGGCGTGGACTTTTTTCTTTCAACATAGTATTAAAGTTGAATGTACGAGAGAGAATTTCTCACCCGTTACAGCCCGCTTCAGATTGTTCTGAAGAAAAGAGGTCCGTTCCTGAAGGATAAAGTAAGACTAGCTTAGATATCTTTGTTTTCCTTTTGACTGAATTTTCTTAAACGGTTCAGTTCAAAGCAAAACAAGAAACAGTCAAAACGACGCCATAAACATGTTTTTGTTTGGCCCTGATTTGTCATGTAGGCTAGCGGGGCCAGATCTCATAGCGTTACTAAGGTGACGCACCCCCTTACATACATAATTTTGTTAAAACAACTTGTCTAAATTAATCAAACAAAATCAGTTCTAAACGCGTTTTCACTTCTAGTATGTGCTCATTTTCGTGAAAAATGAATAATTTCTCTCCCTTTTTTTTTCCCTGAATACAGTGACCGCGCGGATTACACCACGTTCCATGACTCCACAAATAATGGTGCTATTGAATAAGTAAATCCCCCGTTATGAAATGGATGAATAGGACCCCCCGGACTTCAAATTCTCTGGCACTGCCAAACCATTGGTTATTTTCTATGACGGTAAAAGCTTGTGAATTGTTTTCACCGCCCGGTTTAGATTGAACTACAGCCTCATTCACGATAAAATAAAACTGAAACTTCTGCTGGGAGTTTAATAACTTTGATCCTATATTTCATCAATTTATTCAAGAGAACACAGAAGATGAGTAAAAAAGCATGTCAAGAAGTTTGATTGGCACGCTATACCCTAACATCTTGGTGCAGACCAACACCCCTACCTTATCATATGAATATCGGACCTCTTTTCTATTCAATTAAAAGTTTGTTCGGCCCGGTTCAATGCATTTCATAAGGTGAAGATTTTTCGAATTTCTTCTGCTATATGAAATCATAAATTTGCACAGAATGGGGTTACGCGGCAGTTTTACGGGTTTGGTTCTGCACCAGATGTTAGGTCCACATTTGGGCCAAACCATTTTTTTTTCTCATTAGCTTTGTTCACCTATTTTCCCCTTTTCGATAAGGATGAATATAGGGTCAAAGAAAATTGGACACACAGTAAAAACCTCTACCTTTATTTATCGGTGAAAGAGGAGGGGTAATTTGTGTTCACGTCCATGAAAATGAGCTTAATCTAAGTCTGGGTGATGGTACTAGCCTGCAATTTTTTTTCAGTTTGGCATGGTTAATAATCAATGACTCTGGGCAGTTCCCAGTATGAAAAGTAGTCTGTGAAGTGTTTTGGTATTCTACATACCGATCGGATTTACTTATCAATAGCCCCATCATTTGCTGGAGTCCAATGAATCTGGTATAAACACCATCGTCACTGATTAATCATTTTCATAAATTGAGATGACATTAAATTCATTTTCTCGAGAATGTGCACGTACTAGAAGTGAAGAACCACGTAGAACTTATTTCTGTGAATGGCCGAAAGTTATTTCGGAATAATTATTTACTTCCCAGGGGTGCGCCACCTTGTCCTTATCCGAGCAATTTTTTCGCTTTGGCATCATGGCCTAATGGATGTGGAAGAACTTTTCACTCGGCCTCAGTAGTTTCAAACAATGTTAGCCCATAGAACTTTCTAACGCTGTGAAGAGGTCTATGCATTTGTTATACATTGTGTACATTTTCCACAGTAAGAACCTACTAGTAATTATTCTTGTATCAATAACAGTTTATTTAGATTGCTATAGGACGATGCAGAAGCGAAATTATCAAGAGATTGAATAACAGACAATGTAATGGTAAGTAAAACAAAAGGGACAGTAACATATATTTATGTTCAAGTAGCAGTTTGTTAGAAACAAAGCCGATGAGTGGTATACAAGGAAATCTTTTTGGACCCATGATGTATAAAATTAAAAGTATAAGACTAAGGATCATTCCTGTACAAATGGATTACTAAATGTGCCACAAAGGCTATTATTGTGTAGTTGATGTGTTGTGTACTCGATTATTAAATGTTATGTGTCCACTTGAAGGATTAGTCTTAGTTTGTTTTTGGCGATATAGAAGCATTACGGCAGAGCAAATGTATTGAGCTGTATTTGACTTTCTGTTACATTTACTTTTGATAAGGAATAAGTGTATAAAATAACAAAAAAAGAAAGTACCATATTCTCATAATCCAGTAGCCCAAAGATAGGACAATTGAGACTTGGTGAATATGAGGTATATCAAATAAATTAGTATGAAGTAACTTTAATCCCACCCGCGCTCCAAATAAATCTATACACCGTGTCAGGTGCGAAGATGTTTCTGGCGCTGTAACAAAGTAATCCCGTCGTAAATGGACACAACAGTGAACCATTAAATAGATCAGAAAATGAATATTTGGAATACAGAAAACCAAAAGAGTAAACTTTCCAACACCTCATGTGATAGGTAACAGTGCTATTTGTTTTAAAAGAAATCAAAATTTCTGAAATGCTATAATTGTTAATTCCAAACAAAAATACAGTTCAAAATTTGGAAGGCAGTTGACCAGGCAAATGCACTCAATTAGTTCGGTCATTCTGGAGCAATTCGTGACAGTGGACAGCAGAGTCGAAAGTCGAAAAAACAGTGATTTATTCAATTGGCCACAATCCAGTCCATTTCGGATCCGAATCAAACTGGATGTCTGTATGAAAAGGCAATGCATTAATACTTTCCCAATATGTACAAATAATTTGCATAAATGTTAATAAAGACTTGAAATTGGGGGCGCTTTTAGGGGTAAATTGTTTGGACACCCTGTAGAAAACCTTGAAGACAGTAGCACACGAATTCAAATATTGCAATCCTAATATAGGAATAACTAATATATGTAATAGAACATATTGAAGCACGAGGACAATGGTACACTGAAAAATAATACGTGACTAAGGACAAACTTAGCATTTTACCCACCCAAATGTTGTTTAGGGTATTTTTGGAGACACCCGTATGACGATACCCGATTACCAGTCAGTGCGCTATGCCTATAAGATGTCCAAAATTGGTGGATTTCGTTTTGATCGTGAACGACTGTTATGCACACGTGGTTGTAAATTGCCATGATTTTTCCAGAGGATTATAACCGATAGAAATCATCTGAATCCCTAATTGGCCGATTCATAACCAACTCCAAGGTTGTTGTAAAGATATAAAGAATAATATTTTGTTTTTCAGAGACGATTGTTCGAAGAAAATTAAATGATCTGCCAAAATATTTTAAGGATTTCACATACCTTTATATAAATGTGGAAACAGCCCAGTCAAAATTACATCGCCATATATCAATATGGTGTAAAAGAACAGCATTCCCAACCTCTTTTTCTTCCCAATCGGATGTCACACATTTTACTAGTCGAGAATTTTAAGGCAAAGGCTATTGACCCGACAGTCGACTCAACAATGCGAAATGCTATTTGGGTCCGTCGGGGGAATAGTCTTCACCGTTTCTATTAGACCCCGTAAGGACGTGCCATTTATGAGCTGTGGAGAACTATCTATGTTTACCAATCTTCTGCTGATATTTATCACTGAAATCTTTAACCGTTATCAGTATGGGGGGGGGGGGGGGGGGGGGGGGGGGGGGGGATTATTGTGTACACCCCCAGGTAGTGTTCGGCCGTGATCTGCAAATTCGACTTAATGAACACTTTTTTCCTACCCACCCATTCAAAAATCTGCCACTTTCCCCGCAACACCGTTAATACACGGGTCCAAAAACACCCAAAATTTTGGCCCTTGTGTTTTGGGGGGTATCAATAAAAACCACAGATATGGCAGTATACACCAAGCAGGTCTATGGCTGAGCGGTGGGTATTCCAATTCCTTACATACTCTCCTTACTGAAACTAGACATCACATGAAACTGATTTCCCGACAGTTGATTGATGTTAATGATGAATTAAAGCAATTAAAACTGAGATGGTTGAGATGGATATGGTATGAACACGTGGATAAAGATATGATTGAACCGAAGAAACACTCTTCCAAGACTCCAAGTAAGAACTTACAAACAAAATAGACGAACTAGAGAAAGGCTAGACTTGAGGCGGAATTATACAGCAAAAACGAATTTGTTAATTTTTCATGTTGCCTGCAGTTCCCCCGCCGTATTCAGCCGAAACACTGAGGAAGGTTTTGCGCGGATACACGATCGCAAACGACATCCCTGATCCCTCTACTAACCATACACGTTGTTAAGGTTACATATTTGCCAACTACAACAAAATGCCAATTATACAGCCTGTCTCAAAAAAGTGGTACATCAAACAAATATTAAATAGAAATATTTCAAAATAAAATCATCCAATCCGAGATATAATCAATTAGTGCGATACACCAAAATCTAATTTGTGCCACTTTTATGCATGGGCAGAGTTGTTTTGGGCAGTTATGCCTTCCTTGTCTTGAAGCTCACAAAAGAACAAAACAAAACACAGATAAAGTAAACAAAGGAATCAGTTTTATCGACACAAGTTTTAATAGTCAACATAATCATTTCAATGATAAATATCTTCTATTCCATAAATAATAACAATACAACAATCCAAAATATTTATTGCACGTCAATGAATGGAGCTTTGAAGTTAATGCAAAATAATTGGTACCTATTAAAATCATGCCAAAGGAATGTACATTGCGAACAAAATAAACACTCCAAATCCAAGACATGTGTTTAAAATATTGCATGCACTATCCTTTGGTGCATTTACTAATGGTAAATGTCAATAAAAGGTGAATTAGAGCAAAGTATCAAAGTGTTGGAGGAATTGCGTCGTTTCATGATACTGTCCCGACCATAAAAACTCTCCCCCCCGTGTTGTTGTAACGCTCATGGTTCTCTTCAACCACAACAGTATGCGAATGTTATTCACTTTATCTTACAACCAGAACTTACTGATCATAACTTCCACCATTACGTACTGTTTTCTTATCTTTTACGTTCTTAATGATGTTAACCCTTTTAAAGAATTCCATATCTGTTAAAATTCACGGAGTTTTAATTGTATTTGTATAATATTCATACTTATATTCTAGGTTTTTAACTATACATTTTCTATTATCTGTTTATCAAAACTTGGTTTTATAATTGATACTTCGAACTTATTGATTATTGAAAATTATTGTTCTCCCACATTGCAATGCACCATTGCATTGGAAGACAAAGAGGTGTTGTGTTGCTTCGGTTGGCACAAAAAATATCTCGGCATGTTTTTCGATCATTATTGCTACAAAAGCGCCAGCTCGGGAGAGCCAACGGCGGTCAAATCCAAGCACTGTGCGCATGCTGCCTTGCATGTTGGGCGGGGAAGCCCAAGGGCTAGGTCCACCGCCGAAAACTGTGGATTTGACGTCAGGAAGGGCTTCCGGTCATGATTATCGTTGAGCTCCAATAAAATCCTCATGGCGAATACATACAAAAATGCACCAACCACCCGAAGGTTGGGGTGGGCGGGACCTGCCTACCTCAAACAGGAAGGTGCGAGGAATCTACTTGAGTCGCGCAGGTGCCGCCCTGCCCAATGACGGTATTAAGCCCTAAGGCGGCTCGGGGTGAGGGTGTAAACTGGAACTTGGGGAGTTTGAAGGGGAAAGGGGTGGAGATAATTGCGGAATTGAGGAAGAGGAAGGTTGGACGTGTGTGGTGTACAGAGGTGAGGTGGAGAGGGTGGAGGGGGCTATGATGTTGGGTGTAGAGGGAAAAGTTTACAGTTGTGGGGGCAGTGAAAGAGTGAAGTGATTTGGGGTGTGGGAGTCTTGGTGAAAGAGGAGTTGTGTGAAAAGGTGGTGGAGGTAAGAAGGAAAAGCATAGGGTGAATAACATTTATATGGCTTTCGAGGAAGAAGGTCAAGTGAGATTGATATTGTGCGTGTATGCGCCGCATGGTGGAGGAAGCGTGAGAAAGGAACCGTTTTATGATGAGTTGGCGGAGTGAATGGATGTGCAAAGTTTCCGTGAATTGGTTTTATGTGTTGGTAATTTTAACGGGCATGTGGTAAAAAGGATCGAAGGTTTCGAAGGTGTTCAGGGAGGAATGGGTTTGAGAGAGGAATCGAAGGAAGAATGTGGTTGGAGTTTTGTGATGAGACCGAGGAGTGTGTTGCAAATACATGTTCAAGAAAGAGGACAAAAGAAGTGACATATACCAGGACTTAATGAAGACGATGATTACTTTTTGTGTTAGTAGGCAGAGGAAGAGGAAATTTCTGAAGAATGTTAAGGTAATCAGAGAAATTGCAACCCTGGTTTTGGTGTTCAGATTGTGGATAGAGGAAGGTGAAAAACTGGTGAGGAAGGTTGTGCATGAGAGGAGGAAAGTATGGACGCTGAAAGAAGAAGCGACAAGAATGAATTTTGAGACCATAGAGTGGGGAGCGTGTGGGAATGATGTGTCCCAGATTTGGTGGGGGCTTACAGAAGGGGTCGTATACAGGCATGTTATGAGTGTGTGGGAAAGCAAAGGTAGGAGAAACAGATAGATACAGGTGTGTGTGTGGAATGATGAGGTGAAGGAGTCGATAGCGAGAAAGAAGATGCTTTAAGGATATGATAACAAATGTACGGTAAGAGAATAAGGTAACTAAAGCCTAAAGAAGGCGACGACTAAAGGACAAGTGTTGTGCAGGCTATTAATGAGAGTGCAGAAGAAGGGCTGAGTGAATTGAGAGAGAATCCAAACAATGGTATAATATATGTGAAGGCAATGAAAAAGATGGAAGAGATGTTGAAGGGTGAAGATGTATAGAGGAAGTGATGGAAAGTTGAATTTTAAGTGAGAAAGTATAGAGGCATAGTCCTGGAAAGAGAATATGGAGAGAATCATTAATGAGGAGAATGAGTGGTATCAGAAGGTAGAGGCTGACGTGGTGGAAGGGCCAGTTTAAGAGGGTCAGTCGGGAATACGTGGTGACGCAATAAGGGAAATGAAAAAAAGAAAGGCAGTTGACCCTCAGAGTTTAGTTGCTGAGATGAGTAGTGGCGAGTGGAGAGATAGGGATTGGTGTTATAATGTGGAAGGGATGCCGGTGAGTGGGCAGGGAGTGTGGTAATGCCAATTTTTAAAGGAAAGGGGATTGCATGAGTTGTGGTGCCATATCAGGGTGTGAAGTGGTTAGAAGCATGCAATGAAGATTGGGGAGAGGGTTCTGGAGAGTGGGATTTCGAAGGTAGTGGAAGTGGGATGAAATGCCATTTGGGTTTATGCCACGGAAGGGGGAAGGCGACCGATCAGTGTTTGATTTAAGGAGTGCAAGAGACTATCGAGCTACAAGGTAAGAAAGCTGTATATGTGTTTTGTATACTTGGAGAAAGCATTTGATAGGGTACCTAGGAAAGTGATTGAGTGGGCGATGAGAAAGAGAGAGATAGCCAAGTAGTGGTTAGAGCGTGATGAGTTTGTATGAGGAGCCAAAACGAGAGTTAGAGTGGGGTCTGATATGTCCGAGGAGTTGTTGAGGGGACCGCGTGTGTTCATCAAGGTTCTGTCACTTTCGCCATTTTGTTTTTGCAATTTGTGATTGATGTGTCAAAGAGAGTGCAAAAGAAGGTTTTGCTGCTGAGTGACAATTTGCTAATGCGGCTGACTTGGTTTTAATGATGAGACATTGAGGGACTGAGGGAGAGTTTTGGAAATGGATGAAGGCTTTTGAGAGTAAAGGGTAGGGAAGGTACACCTTGAAAGACAAAATTGCTGGTGAGTGGGGTGGAGAGGGAGGGGTAGTGAGTAAGGTGTAGGACCTGTGGGTGTGTGGGAAAGAGAGGAAAAGCAAATTCAGTGTGGTGTGGGAAAGGATCCATGGGAGATGCACAAGGGTGGGGAGAGTGACCCCTAGTTTGGCAAGAGATTTTGTGTGAGAAGCTGTGAGAGGGAGCTGGAGGGATGTGGAACAGGAGGAAAAGTTGTTCGTGATGAGGTGGAGCAGTGAGGAGTGCACATACATAGGGGATAAGGTTAGTGGGGGTGTGGATGTGGTGGTGGATGTGAGGCGGCTGGGACAGCGAGAGTGAGGTATGGGTGGGTGAAGTTGGGGAAGGTGGGGAGTTGGGGAGGAAAAGATATCCTTGAAGATGAAAGGAATGGTGTATAAGGTTGTGTGAGATCGTGATGCGTATGGATTGAGACGGTCTATGATTGAAATGACGATGGGGATAGGGATATTGAGGAGGACAGAGAGAGCAATGATAAGAGCGACGTGTGGTGTGAAGTTGATGGACAGGAGGAAGACGAGGAACTTGATGCAGATGTTGGGTTTGGATTGAGGTCGTGGCGGTTGGCGAAGGCGAATAGTGTACGTTGTATGGTCATGTGGTGAGGAAGGATGATGAGCATGTGTTAAGAAGGGCTTGATTCGAGGTGGGCGGTTTGAGGAGGAGGGACGGTCCAAGAAGACATGGAAGAAACAAGTGGAGGAAGGAGAGTAGGAGGGTGGGTTGAGGATGGGGGATGCAATTCATATAAGATCGGGTGAAAATGGAAGGAAGGAGGAAGAGTCAGGGCGGTTGACTGAAAATGGAGGTGAATCCGGCCACCCCCGTGACGGGGATAAAACCGGGGATTAAAAACTTGGTTTAGTAGTTTAGTAGTAGTATTGTGCCTAAGTCCGATTAATTGTGCAAGTTTTTCAGGAGATACATTTTGTTGACCTGGTCTGATATTTAATTTAACACCTGTTGTAAAAAAGCGTACAAAATGGCTGAGATAGAAACGCCGAAAGACGTAAAAACCACCAAACCAAAAGTTGCAGTTTGGAGTTTTCAAAGGGCATTGCAGTGTACTGCGACACGAACACGTGACCACAATCAATATTCGTTAGGTGGGCTTTTCGCGCTCATATCAGTCGGAAACCCTCATTGTAAAATCAATACCCCACACGTATTGTTGCGTTGAACCACACAGTGACATTGAAAAATCCAGTTCATTTTGCACGATTTTTTTACAATCGCCCCAAGGTGTTAAATGAAAGAGCAAGACTAAGGCAACAAAAGTATATTTCGAAACTTTCAAATTATTGGCTGGCACAATACTGATCGAAAACATGCCAGATACTTTTTGTGCCAGATCTCTATATTCATAACTTGTTCAGTTTCCAGACCGTATAGCGGATTGATCTCACCACTTGCAAGGAAGCTTATGTTGACACTCATCATTCCGAATCTCAGTTCATAGAAATTAATTAATCTAACACTAAGATACTATTGTCGGTGTCATTATCGTGCCCATAGATCTTGACCACGTTTAACGTACAATTTCGGCTGAAAAATAAAAATTGCTATATCACCAGTATTTCATATCGATTTGTACAGTATAATGATTTAAAATATTGTTCAGTAAAAACATTATTTGATACTTTTCATAAAAAGGGCATGTGCCCTCTTATTGACCGCCAACGCATAGTTACACTCCATCTCTGCAACCTGAATAGATAATATATTTTTACCAATGTTTTTTTCTCAATCAATAAATTTTGGTGTGAGTGTGCTAGGCCGAACTGACATTTCCCTTTTCAAATTAAAAAGCAACTCTTTTTCGTAAAACTACCCGCCCTTAGCACCCTTCGGTAATAATAATCAGGAATAGAATTAAAACTAAATTCACTACATATCTCATCAAGTTGACTACTCTCATTAGAGCTTCGAAAAAACCAATTCTATACGATAAATTAGATAAGAGCAAAAATACTCCAAGCAAACATGAATATCCTCATGATATCCTGTCGTAAAACCTGGGCCTAAATTTCCTTCTTTTTTTATAATGATACCGATTCTGAAATTACTGATCTTCATAAAATAGTTGACTATTTTTAAAGAGTACTTTGTCAATATTGGTCCCCAATCTGCACGGAAAATCACTAAATGTAACTTTGATTATCAACATTTTCCAATCACATTACACCTCACCAAATAATCACTATTTTTTCACCAACGGACACCGACGAAATCATCAAATACTCACTATTTGTAATCCATGAATCAGGTACCAGTCCCGGCTTTGATGATATAAAACCCGACATTATAAAACACACTCGTGGAATAATTGCCCCACCACTTTGCTCCATATTTCAATCTATCCTTAAGCACTGGCTCTGTTCCAACCCAATTAAATGCTAGATTTACTCCATTTATAAAAATGGTGATCGTCATAAGGATTACAAATTATCGGCCTATTTCAGTTCTTCCGGTGTTTTCCCAAATTTCTGCGAACGTATTATCCCATAAACAACTGTGTGCATTCATTTCTCGTATACCTTCATAATTTCCAATTCGGTTTTCATACCCCCAATCGTTCCTATGGCACTAAGGAAGCATGACACATTGTTTCATAGCTTGGACACCAAATACCATACGCTCGGTGTGTTTTCTTGGACTTCTCGAAGGCATTTGACACCTAGACACAGTATCGTCTAAAAATTATGTAATTCGTCCGACAGACCTCAATTTGTTTATAATAAGTGTGTTAAATCATCTTTTTTCTACAAACCTTCAGATGGGGTTCCACAAGGCTCAATCTTAGGCCCACTGCTTTCTATTTTATGATATAATGCTCGCTTTTCTACTTTTTGCACATTTACATTTACCGCCCGATGAGACTATCTTTTGGCTTCTCATATTAAACCTCTCCATCATCATTAATATGTAAACCATGAACTCTGTAATGTGTCCAACTGGCTTAAAGCAAATAAATTGTCTCTAAATATTATGTTAAAATAAATATATGGTTTTAAAAACAGACATAGTACAAAAATAAGTAATATTGTATACCATGATTATGAATATAAATATTGATTAATAATCCGATTTCAAAAGTGTCTGATATTAAGTTTCCCGATCGGAATTACCTTTGACGATACCCTCACCTGGAAGCAGCATTACTGTAATGTGGCCAATATTGTTTCTAAATATTCTGCAATAGTTTTCGTCTCTTAACATAATTTACTTTTAAACATTATTACTTGGAAGTACGTGATTCTCGCTTTTATAACACTTTAGTTGATTCCGCATATTCAGTACTTGCGATATTATCTGGGCTGATAAAAACAATTGCAACCCTCGTGATATTCATCTAAAACAAAAAGAAAATTATGCGTATTTGTTCCAACTCTCATTTCTTAGCCCACTCGCTAATTTGCTTTGTTTAAAAGTATTACCTTATTTGAGTACATAAACTCCAAATTGCTATTTTCGTGTTCAGATCGTATTATAATCTTCCTTCCATTTTTGACCGTACTTTGTTAAATGTAATACAATTCATTCTTTGTTCTTGTACTAGCTCTATTAATTCTGAAGCCAATTAGCCCTGTAATCATTTGCAAGTGCTAAATTATGGTGGGCAACCTTCAACCATTACTCTTCTATTGACCTCTTGCCTGTCCGGTTTAATATGTGCCACCCAAAATACTTTGACCTTATTATATTTTACTTGAACAGTTGAATTAAGTATCGTGTCGTTTAGTCGTGTATATTTTGTTGTAGTCACTGTTACTTTGTCCTCTCGTCTTGCACCCATTGTTAAGTAACTTTGTGCGGGTAGCCATAACTTTCGAGCTTTGCTCTAGTTTGGTCAACCACATTGCTTAATATTTGTAGTTATTACCGTGTGAGTACAAAAAATAAAAAACCCTACATTCAGGAAAGATATTTGTCTTCAAAGGTTAAACGTTATTTTTGCTTCAATGTTGGCTTTGGTTGTTTCAGGAATAAACAGGATATCAGAAGATTTTATTTGGTTGTCTTTCGGGCTTTGGGTTCAGAAACTCCCAGTCAATTTGCGGAGAGACCTAAATTCAGTTTGGCCGATTTAAGCCATACAATGCGGAGAGACTGACACCGACGTTGTGTACCCATAACACATTATAGCAAAGACAATGTTCACACTGCAATTCAGATTTATCGAGTTCGTCTCGACAAAAACATATCAGTTTGAATAAAATGGTCTATTTTGAACATTAATTATAAGTAAAATATCTTCAAAAAATTAAATTACCATTGTCAATCATAAAGAGTCAGTATTTGAAAATCACTCCATAGCTCCCATGTCAATGTCTCAGTTCATGAACATATGAAAATGCTCAGAGATTTTTGTTAATCTCTACCAGGTAATTATTGCACAAATAACAGTATACTCAAAGTCCATAAATTGCAAGAAGAACTAAAGCTGAAGTTTTCTGAAATAAATCGGAATTATATAATTAAACCTTAAAATTTCATTATCGCACGGCTTTTTCAAGCGGAATACAAAACTTTCATATGTTTCACTTTTGCTCCCATGTTTCGTTGTAGGTCAACCAACCATGATGAAATAGTGCTGAACCAAAAGTAAACTTTGGTCTTACCCCAGCTTCTTGAATTTCTTTTTAGGAAATTGGACATTTTTTTACTTAGCATTTTCTTTGTAATCTCTGGGATATTTTTACTCTCCCACCTTCTATGTTCAACAATAATTTGGGTGTTAAAGTTTGTACTCAAATCACTGCTGAAGATCACGTACTTTATGTAAGCGATGCTTCTTTGTTTGGTCAAAATCGGCCTAACAGGATTTTGAAGTCTCTAGCAAAATGGCGTAACGTCTTCTCCAAAGTCCAATTGCCACCAAATAAAAACGTTTTCTAAAGCCTGTTATCCTTCTTTATAACCATAGCAAACATTTGAGCAAAGACAATTCTTAACTATTTAATTATTTTTTATTCTGAATGTAGGGTTTTTTTTGATTCACCGGTATTTGAATGTGCATAAACGAACGGAATTATATTGTGTAGAAAAAAAGAGAAAAACAAACAGCAACACAACAAATCAACAACAACAACAACACACGCACGGCACGTCACGCACGCACACCCACACACACACACACACACACACACAAACAACAAACAAAACAAAAACAATGTTACGTGTTTCTTCACTCGTTATTACTGGTCATAGGTTCTTCAATGTCTGGGAATTTGGGTGCACACTACAAACGAACCAACCTGTCAGTGTAATAAGGCTTGCCAACGATTCAATACTGCTGCCCGATGTTAATGACCCGTTTTGTGTACTTTCCCAGGTAAGGAGTAAAACAACATACAGTAGATGGGTTGCTATGTATTCAAGTTTGCTTTTTGCTTGCTCACTTTATCAATGTTTGGGTGATACATTTTAATAAGGCGCCTTTTTTCAATCGCGTCTTCAGGCGATTAGCCTTATATGTCGACTTAACTTAGCACCTAGAAGAAGAAAAATGGTGGCAATACCCTTGTGATACGGGATTATTATTGAGCTTTTTGTTTTAGCCACCATCTTTAACTTCAAGAAGGCATTTGACAGTGTTGATCATACGTGTTTATTCTCGGCCTGTAGCAACAAAGAAAATTGAAAATGGTTTCAATACCCTGTTTTTGGTACCAGGGAAATCAATTTTTTTTGTTTTTTTTTTAGTAGTAGCTATTTGGTTTAGCCGCCATCTTGAATGCAAAAATGGCGAGGCATTTTTGGTCAATAATTTGTTCGATATCTTCTTGCGAAAACGTAAGAATGTTGGAAATTGGTGGCAGTACCCATGTTGTGATACAAAGCATTCCATAAACCATTCCAAAAAAATGAGAACTTTGCCATGTTTGTCCTTGCGAGCCAATGTAGAAATCTTGAAATGGTAGCAACATTCCATTATTCATGATGCAAGGGATTACGAATAAATCCAATGCCTTATAGTTGTGATTTGTTTAGTCACCCCCTGCAATCTCGAATTTCGAGTGGCTTGCCATTGGTAATTGTATTTTTGTTTAAACCTCTTCATGTAAGTGATGAAGGATGAAGATGAAACACATGTGTTTGTGATACAATAGATTTCATTAAAGCATTTGCAATAGTTAAAATAAGGTGCCAAAGATAGATTAGAGGCTGTGTGCATTGCTGATGCCATCACAGTTGAAGCCCTCAAAGAGGCATTGTTTCTAGTTTGCGTTGCTGGAAGGTGTGTGTTGTGATCCATTTCCGTGGTGGATTTGCTGTCGAAAACCGAAGTGCCTTGTATCTCATTCTCGTACCGTTATCCCAATTATCAGCACATTAAAGTCTGCTTAAAGTTTATTTTGAGTGTAGGCATACACTAAAATAAGACCAAAATTACGATGTGAAAGGGGTGATTTTCAGAAACGTTTTGCGAAGAAGGTCATGGAGTTTGCCCTTTGCCAAAACAAGACGTTGCAAATCTTGTAATATGCACAAAATCTTTTTTCTGTTCAATCAGAATTTGTAAGTTCCTGCGGGAACTATCAGTACTTGCTGGATACGATTGGGCCGTAAGTAGATCATAAGTCGAGCGATCCTTCTGAATATACCATCAACCTTCAGGCTAACGTCTCTGAAAGTAATCGTAGAACTGATCTCTCAACTGAAAAGGTAATACGTTAATTAAAAGCGTGTACATGTTGGTGACTGACGCAGATACACCAATTGCCATGACTGCAGTGATCCTTTCCTTGTTGAGATATTGAAGACATATACCGTATAGCAACAGATCGTAAATGAAAAAAAAAATAGTCGTGTTTAGCTGTAATGCGATTGATCAGGTTGTTGTCACTAGTACTCAGACATAGTACCTATATTTTGTGTATTCACTTTTAACGCTAATCACGTATTTTAGATCCGTAGATTGTTTACTAGAGTAGATGAAAGGACGCCGTCTTCTCCAGACCCACATTTGAAGTTCTGCTTGCACTCTTTGACAATTACATTGCCACATATGGTGTGAATGAGAACAGTAAACGCCAGAAGAAGAGCAAGATGAAATCAACACTTTTTTGGATCGGGTGATGGCTACCGATGTCATGAGAGAGGACTTCCAATTTCCTCAAGAGTAAAGGTATTAAAAATCAGGTTTTTAGTTCTGTACTTTATCATCAAAAGCCACCATCAAAATCAAATTCCATTTTTGAATGAATTTCACGGATATAGAGATAGGCCCATGATATTGTTGTTTGGCGATTTAGACAGGTGAGTCAAAAAAACTGACCCTGTTTTGTGTCCGGCCAATTTTGAATGTTCAAATATATATATCTAACATATTTGTATTGCGAAAAGCTTATTGCATATCTTAATTTGCTGCTAAGTATCATCCAATCGGTTTAGTATAGTCGAGCTACAGTCTTCGATCAAGAATCTGCAGTGACTAAATAGCCTGATTTTCTTGGACACGATTTCCTTCGCTGAACGCCGTTTATTTCAATGTGAATCCGTGGACAGAGCAGAAACCGACTACTTGATTCACAACGGGACTGTAGCTCGGTCTATTACCTAACGATGTGAATGATCTTTGCAGTAATTTCAATATAGTAAAACCCAGCTTCAGATGATACCACATATGTTAGATATAGGTACTAAAAATTCAAAATGGCGGGGACCAACATATCAGGGTCAAGTTTTTTTGACTACCCTGTTGTTTAAGGGACACAATGGCATAGAGGACTATTCAGCAAAATGGAAATGGAGGATATTCCGGGATTCCGCGAGTTTTGTTGAAATAACGTTGTCTGCTAATGAACAATAATAGCAGACAAAGTGAGATCACCGCCCCTACATTACATTTGCACATGATTTAGGCTGGGCTAGTTCAAGGGAAATCGCGTCGGGAGCTTATAGTGGCAATGCCACCGGCAGATCAGATATCTCGGTAAAGTTTACTAATTAAGTTATGAATTTGAATACACAGGATACGTTTGAAGATAGTGCAAGATTTGCGCTCTAAAATGGAACGAATGTGGTTTACTCCTTACCGCCGTGGGAAGTGCATTGGATTCTTCTGGATTTGAACATGTTTCGTTGGTGAATATAAAAAGAATCCCAAAGTCAACGGACTCCTCTCCATAGTGGGGGGAAGTTTATATTTTGGCAAGAAGGCTGGGGTGGGGGGAAACTCAATTATTACGGCTTTGTCTATCTAATGCAGTAGTTTTTAAATTACAAAATTAATTTTGTTGTATTTGGAACATGGCGAAGATTCAAAACTAAATAGATGCAGACAGTAGTTACTCTACCAGGTTGTGTTCTATTCTCTACAAACCTCGTATGGGTAGTCATGCAAAGTCTTATTATGTAGAGTGTACGTAAACGTGATTTCTATCCCATACAAAAGTTTATCAAGACTATAGAGGCTCACGATCATTACACTGCAAACAAACTAGTTATATCAGGGAAGGTCTGTATAGCTAAGTGGTTAGAGCATCCCCAAGAAAAGCGAGCGGTACGTGGTTCGCGTCCCCGTTTACAGGCGATACGTCCGAGATTTTTTATCAGATGTAGTGTGACCTGTTGCATGTTCGGTGATAATGTTATAGTGACGCGATGAGTGTTCTCTTCGTATGTTAAGGACCATACAAGTGAAAGAAATATATATGCAAACTTTATAATGAGAAAATATCGCTACTAGTTTTATTGTATTTTTTTTCGTTTGTTTCTGACATACCGCTATGCCTTTGTTAAGAAATATCACTAAATTTTTTGCGGTCCATTTGAATTTCTAATTTCCAGGGAGCTAACCTTTTCGGAGTTAATTTTGACTGGAATGGTCACATCAAGCCATTGGGGAGTTTTATGCACGGGGCAAGCCCGGAGTTTGAGTTCGCCATGATGCAGATCGTGCTTCCTCATTCAGCCAAGTTCGCTATGTGAATTTAATCTAAACGGAGTGCCCGTAGAATACAGGACATATGCATCTTTGACGACGACATAGGCACAGGTACTTCCGTGTTAAATTGTTGATGCAAGAGATAAAGATGTGAAAGCCTTGTCATTTGACATGAGTGTTGTCCTTAATTTATTATGGTACTTTAACCCTCTCAATTAGTCCAAGATAAATAGAAAACCACACGGAAATATAAATAAGCAATAGCTGAATTTTTCAGGATAGTTTCTAATGTTGGGCGCAGCAACATAAAAAAGTCCCCAAGTTTTCCCCTTGTAATAATGAGGAAGGAATAAAGGTGTAGTAAGTTTGTACAAGGGAGCCAAATTTTAAAATGTTACATTTGTGTTCAAAGGATACCATCGTTGGTGTCATGTTCTAAGGATTAAAAATATATTAGTTCTGCGCTATCTATGCCTTATGGTTAATTAACTATATGGGACATTTTTACGGTCAGGTCATACGGGGGGTTTGGTAAAAGGTTTTCCGAGGCAGCCTCCGATTCTTTTCCAAAGTGTGTCCATTTGTTCGTCTCGATGTAAATGTAAAATATAACTTGTTAAATTAAATATTTCAGTTGTAATGAAAAATAATATTCAAACAGTCCAAGTAATTCCTTGCATAGTGATATGACTCATTATGGACAGATTACTAGGGCTATGGAAGGTCACAAGCTAATGCCCAAAAGCGTAAATATTAAACAGATGGTTGCTTTTCAAGATGTACAAGTAAATCGGGACAAGGTAATTTGGAATTGTTTGCTTAAACTCGGACTGTTTTGCCAATTTTACCCCACGGAGACCTCGAACATTTGTTGGAATAATTCCTAAAAATAGGGTTCAAAGTTAAGAAACTATACCATTTTCTTAATCAGTGAGACTAGAAGAATACAATAGTCAACTGATTTACTCAATTGAATTATTTTAATTTTTTGACCCTCCGTATTAACCTGTAATGAAATCAGCAAATGGCAATTTATTTCTGCCTTCTGGCTACAAGGATTCTTAAGTTCCTTGCGACTTAAATTGGTCAAGGGTCCCCTTGGGGTTAATGTGGTCTACAGGCCCAAACTGGTAGGGTTGGGGGGTGGGTTTTCCAAATGGAGCCATTGTGCGTTTATAGTGAGTGGGATTGGGCTCTTACTTGAGCTTTAAGTGGGCTTTGTGAATTATACTGGGCCCCATTAGGTACCCATATGGCGCCCATTGGAATCCCAATTAGATTTTTCACACATTCAAACCAAAAAAGACCCAATGTCAATGTGGGGTTACGACATGAACATGTATTTAATGGAAATAGTTCTTAGGCCTCAGGAAATTTTTGACCAATTGATCCCCCGAAACAGGGCAAACGATAACTTATATCTCGCCTCAGAAATGTTATGGATCTACACAAATGCATGATAGCATTTAGGAATGATTAGCTCTAACAAGGTGGGATGGTAGGGGGAAAATTAAGGATTATAAAGGGGTCAATTTTTAAAATATCCAATCTTTTGAAAAGACACCATTTTGCTCGTCCTATCATAAGTTTACGAAAAGTTATAGTGGTACCATCTACAGCCTGTTTCACGATACAGAGTGCAAACAAACCTGCAAAACGGAAAAGGGGTTTGTTTTAAATTTGGTCAATGATTTAGCTCACTTGAACCATTTTAATTTTTTACCTCCGTGTAACCTTGAAATCAACAATGGCTTAGTATTTCTGCTTCGGATACAAGGGATCCTAAAGTTCCTCGCAATAAATTGTCACTGGGACCACTGGTTTAATGTGGTCTACATGGCCCCAAAATGGGCCTCGGGAATTTGGGGGGTGTTCCAGAATGGAGCCATGTGCGTTATAAGTAAGTGATGGCTTTAAGTGGGCTTGTGAATTATACTGGCCCCATTAGGTACCCGTCTGGCGCCCCTTGATTCAATTGATTTTTCACCATTAAGACCCAAAAAGGACCCAATGTCAACATGTTGAGGGTGACGACATGTCATTTTAAAAGAAAGTGACCATTTTCAGTTTTGTCCAATCATAAGTTACGAAAAGGTGTGTGTTGTACCCATCTACAGCCTACTGTTTCACAGATACAGAGTGCAAAAAATGTAAACAACTGTGAAAAGGGTTGTTTTTTAAATTTGTTGTGCAGTCGCTCTGATTTTGGTAAGAAATGGACGCAAATCAGTTTCAAATCAAATC
Source organism: Ophioderma brevispina (assembly GCA_023653785.1). Lineage (NCBI taxonomy): Eukaryota > Metazoa > Echinodermata > Ophiuroidea > Amphilepidida > Ophiodermatidae > Ophioderma > Ophioderma brevispina. The sequence continues at coordinate 27,008 of JAMKCH010036218.1, forward strand.
GCTCTGATTTTGGTAGGAAATGACGCAAGTCATTCGATTGGCTATCTGCACTATCGGTAATGACTTAGTTACATGAATGTGGCACCAAAACATGTCAAGGGTATAGAATACAATGGTCGTGACCTTCATTGCCTCTGCTTTATTAACACACGTTTAAGGTAGTCAAAACTAGATGGAGCGAATGAGGTGGCGTTTTCCTGTCGGCAGCGTAATAATAATAGGGCAACAGGGGCGTGATCTTGTAGGAATGGCCTTTTAATTACTATAAGCTCACAATAATTTGCAACACGTTTTATCCAAATGTGGAGCCTGTAAATTTTAGCTCCTGTGTCAATTAGAATTGGCTCTTTTTAACCTTTTTTGCGGTTTTTTTACCCAGTAATCGGCCTTTAGTCACAAGTACACTGTGGCCCATAAAGTTGGAAATAATATTTTACCACTTACACACTTTTTATGGAATGATTATACAGTGTGAGTTATTTATGATATATTGGGTGTATATCGCCACCACGATTTGAGTGATCAGTCTCTTTCCGAAATGATTATCACCATGATCTATCTAGCGGCCGCAGCCGCGATGCTGTTTCACCATGTAGCGCCAATGTCCCTGTTTGTCATTAAGTTGGGGATTTCAGATGGGATCCTGCTAGATGTCTCAAGCAATCATATCACTGTAGTTAACGGGGCGACGACCCCTTTTTGGGCATGGTAACCTCCCACATGTGATGTCTGATAGACTTAATCAATCACACGATGACAGTGACCGGTAAATCGAGCTCGGCTGGAGGGATATTTCCATATATCTGTGCTTTGTTCATGTGTTCGCGCCAGGATATGTTTTGTACTCAACATTAGACGAAGTCGGTGTATGTGCCATCCAGTCTATTATGCCGCTCTGTCATCATGACTCCAGGCCAGCATATAACATGATACTATCTAAACAGGCTCTAAATAACAGCTTCAGCTGCGGTTGAATTGAGAATAACAGATTGGCATAAGTGGCGTAGTTAATTGTAGGCATTCCAAGCTTGTCCTTTGAGTGACAGGAAGTCTTTCTTGCTTTCGGCAACAGGCCCGTTCGCCATGGGTGTTGGGTGGAAAACCCCCCCCAGCGATCTCAAGAAGAAGAAGAAGAGGAGAACGTAAAAGAAGAGGGAAAAAAGAGAAAGAAGAAGGGAGAGGAGGAGGAAAGAGAAGAGGAAAGGAGGGAAGAAAGAAACAAAAAGAAGAACGCCATAGATGGAAGCAATAAAATTGAACTCCAGACTTAGCAGAAATCCAACATATCACAAAATATTCAAAATGGCTTCCCCTTAAGCCAACTAGTTGGTTTCAAGTTTAAGCCCACGTTAATCAAGAATTTGTTAATGTGCAAGAGTCCTGTGATCAAAATGGGTAAAATAAATTTAAGAAACACGAGCGTGGCAGTGGCATGGTCAAACGGGAGGGGAGCCAAGAGGCCATTCCACTAAGTGGTCCAAAAAATTGTTAGCGACGGTATATATAGCCCAGCACCATAAACTATAGGTTCTACTGGGCGGTCGTTGGGTTAAGTGCCCATTCTTTCATTTGAATTGATGACTATACTTTACCCTTCAAAATTGTATCCGTGATTGGCGCTCGCTATGTGTAGAGTTCCCCTCGGTAGTACAAGCTTATATACTGCCCCCCGTCTCTTGTCTTTGAATTGATATATTTACCCCTTCAATGACCCGGGGAGGGGCGGGTTGGTACTCGACCAAAATTGGTAGGGTGTGAGTGCTCCGCCGGGTAAATAAATCGACCCATGTTTATAGTGACCAAATTGTACAAAATAGACCCATTTATATAGTTGGTTCCAAAAATTTGGACCCATTGATATAGTTTGGTTTGAAATTTCGCCCTTTTAATAGTAATCTTGGCACAAAAATCGGCCCATTTCATAGTAACTTTTTCCAAAAATCAGAAAATCACCATTCATGTGATTTTAGCGAAAATCGGAAAAAATGGACCGCACTTTTTCATAGTAAAATGCGACCAAAATTGAAAAATGGAACCCCATTATATAGTAGCAATGACCTCAAAAAAGTGACCCATCTTTATAGTAGGCCCTGAGTGGGAAAAAATGACCCATTGTTATAGTAAGGCGTGGAAAATGTGACCCATATCAGGCACATATGTGTTTACCTACCCTTTTACACTGAGTACCCCCCCGGGCCTCAATGACGCTTCCAATGACCTTCTGCGGCAATAACATTTCTTCAGTTACACCCCCCTGACAAATTGTCTAAAGCGACCGGCCCTGTCGGAAACATTAGGACCCCAGTATTGGAAATCCCTGACCTTGGAGTTGGGGTATAGTCTGTCATATATTCCGTCTTTTGGCATTTAGATGTAGGCCGACTTGTCTGCAGCTCTGAAGGATTATTAGTAGATCTTGTGTACCACAGATCAGATCGGCTGTTAGAGTTAGGTATTCTGCATAGTCAAGGTATGGGAGATGCTGACTTTGTGACGTCGGAACGTTGTGTTTGATGGTGAATCCTTTGTCGTTCAATGTGTCAAGACTGGAGTCTGAGAATGTAATCAACCACGATTACAAAGAGATAGGGCGCAAGAGTATCTCCTTGGATTCCAGTAGTTGTTATGAACTCCGTTGTGGGCCCATCCTTGGTCTGCACAAAGCACGTGGGTTATCATACATGGTGGCAATTGCTTTCACAGTCTCATCTGGGACACCATAGTTGGTAAGAATATACAGCATTGCATCCCTGTTCACACTGTCAAAAGCTTGGAGAAGTCTACAAACACAATTGAAGCTTTTCTCATAGAAATTCTCAACTATCTAGGTCCTACTGAGGACAGGTATCCGAGTAGTGTTGATCTTTTCCTGCGAAACCATTCTGGTTCCGTGAGAATGGAATCTATCCACTTGTCCAAAGGTTTATGATGTCAAAGAGGCAGAGGTCCCACTCATCGGTCAGTAGCCTAAGCTAAACTCCTGTAGAGTTTGTGAGGAAAAAAAAAAAAAAAATTGTCCCTGTCATTTATAGTTTGGCTCGGCATCCCAGGCATGCTCGAAGGATTCAATCAGGGGAGCTCCACCCCCACTCTGCCTCAGAAATTGTCTCATACAGGCCGGCCCTGTGTGGCGTGGCGGTGTCGTCTTGCAGCCAAAACTTATTGCATGAACCCTTCGTGCATGTGGCAGGAATGGGTTTCAAGAATGTCCCAAGATAACGACGGCATTCATGTTTCTATTTGGCAACCACCATCTTTGTCTTCCAGCTTGACGGCCAAGGATGTAGCGGTTCTCGTCCATAGAGGAACATGGTCGCCAGTCTCCGAGCTGTAATCTTTTGTTCTCCCTAGCCCTAGCGAAGTCGGAACAACTCAGTGACGAACGGTTGGAGTAGAACTTTGGTATTCGTCTGCTCGGTTACAGTTTGGTTGGAAACGTTGATTCCATAGTATCCAC
>JAMKCH010036219.1:0-59611 GCA_023653785.1 Ophioderma brevispina
TAGTAGCAATGTATTCCCTGTTTACAACACAGATCTCTATTCCCTTCTTATTACAAAAAATATAGCCATTCAAAATTAATGTGCATCTTGGCAATTTCAAACTGGCAACCTGATTATTGTCCAGCACTGTCGGATTGTCCAGGCAGGATTAAGGCGGTGCAACCATAGAGTTATTAAAAATAAAACTATTTAGCTCTATGGTGGCAACATGGTATTGGAACCTTTTTCATTGTCTGCTGAATTTGAACCGGCGACCAAAGCAATGTGGTGAGGCATTGGGACTCAGCTCCTCACTGTGTGGAAATCACCATTTTGGTAAAGCCATTAAAAATCTTTTTTGGGTAATCAGTGACATTATATCTTAATTCTCATATTTCGTTTTCATGTGAAACATACTCTTTCACTTAAGGTGATTTAAAATCATCTATTGAAAGATTTAAAAAAAATCTATTTTCTATACAATGTTTGTATCTGCCGGGAAGCTTACTTTATTAAACCCGAGCAATCAAAGCTGTATTGCTTGATGATCACAACGGGCTTTATGTATCGGGCCAACAAGCTAGCCAATCAGATTTCAGTAAAATTGGGCGGTGGCGTTAGTATGTTTAATACGGGACGCTCAGTCCGCGTGGGTACGCTAACTGAGCTGAATATATTATGATATACCGACTGTCATGTTAAGAATGCGAATACTAGTTTTAATAGGGCAAAGTGGAATATAAGATTTTCTATGCTTGAACTTAGAATATTTTTGCTTCATTCTAAATAATAGCTTCAACATATCGGTACTAGTATTGAACTATGCTGCTTAATTTTACGCCTGCATTATACACGTTAGGTCAACTGAGTAAAATATATATACTTTTACCATACCAACAGGGCAAGGATTACTGTATTTCAAAAGGCTTTAAAATTACGAACGTCAAGTCGAGATTGTAGGGACATCAACCTTGGCTGACTTATGATCCATTGGACTGTTGAGTAAAAGATCGGAGCTATTTTTGAGAAAATAAGATGCACCGTTCTGAACCAGATTATAATAAGTCCAATAACCAAAGCTGGTTTCATCTTGAAACAAGCTCTAGGGAACATCACAAATTTATGATCATGCTGAACTTAGGCATGCATTAGTGTATTCCGTTTAAACCTGCCCCCACTACAACCTATCGGTACTTTGTTACTGAGGCATATTATATCGCTATTGATACTACTTACGCCTATTTCAAATTAGGCTAAAAGGAATATGATCCACCGACTGTGAGTAAGATATAACTATATAACTATAGTTTTAGAGTGTAAATTTACACGTTTTTCTAAAACCGTGATGAAAATTTGGAATTAATTAAATTACAGTTAGTGGACATGCGCAATGAATGCCCTATGCGTGGGAATTTTAAAGAAACTTGCTATGTTCAAATGTGACCAAACATAACGAGCCCCTTAAGAAGAGATCAAACAGAACTTCAACGAGGGGATTAGATTCACAGGCCTATATAAGCCCGTGTGCCCATACTAGCCGTTCCTCCCGTTGACCCGCACAGAATGGCTGCGTACCACAGAGAGAAACCGCTACAAACCGGGGGTAAATATACAAAATTTTCAAAAAGAAGGGGTCCTGAACGGAACCTGAATCTAGTCTGAAATCAATCTCGCGGGGAGAAAATGTTATTTATGCCAAAATCAAACTAACTAACCTCCTTAATTAACACAAGCTTGCTATTTTTTTTTTTTTTCCTAAAAAACTCCCTCCACATGGATCATCTTTTCAATTGCATTACCTCTGATATGTTAAGGGATTAGCCAGCGATTTGATAATCCGAAACATCCAAAAAATCATCAAAATTAATATTTTTAATTTTGTACTGGCATGGATTATGCGAACATAACATGCAGTGGTTGGCTTGAAATCCGGTGTATTAAAGGCTGGGCAGTACTTTTCATATGATTCTGTAATTTCATTACGTGCGTATCAAAATTCCGGACTTGTGATCAAAAAAGCCTTCCGTGAAATATAACGATTCAGCGTGGTTGATTATTGAGCACATGATCACGATACAGTTTGGACCTAAACACAAAACTGTTGATCTTTGCTCAATTCTGTACTGGTGTGTAAAACCACAATCAGCTGTTTAGTGCAGATTTTGAGACGCCGTCGATTGTCTGTCTATTGCAGGAGACGGTATACAAATTCGTCAAAATACTTGTTTTTTTTACTATTTGGTGGTTTGTTCTACAATAAAGCAGGTAGATGGAATTGTACCACTTATCCATTATTTATAGTTAATTAAAAACAGGCATTTTCCACATTTTTTCGATTCTCTTGCTTATCGCTGCTAATCCCTTTAAGTTTATTTGGTTCGATCCTTAGCTCTACATATACATTGTATATACACTGTAGAAAACTAAGTAGGTCATGTATCACATGCGTGCTCACCAGGGTGCAAAATAAGATGTGTAAAGAGCAGCCAATTTCAGGCAATTTTCAATTGTGTAAAAGGGCATGAAGGCAATTACATGTAAATGAATAGGGCAAGAAATGACAAAAATTGAGGGCATCAAGCAACTGGGAGGGGCACTGAAGGAATTGCTTCGGTGCCTTCGGTTATTTGCGCCCTGGTGCCTCACGTTTAGTGAGACTAAAATCATTAATGCTAATTCCATCACAAAGAAGCAATTTTCCAATATGAAACTCGCTCTCATGGATCATGCCATTGCACCGTGCTTCAATAAATCTGTAGATGCTAAGTATAAGCCCAACTAGGTCACGTTTTTAACATCGTGCTCTCACAGATCTTTTATTATTAACTCAACTTCGCCATGTAGCTTGTTCTACTTGAACGTCGCCCCGGATCGTGGAAATGGTATATGCTCGACTTAGCACGATTTATGTTCATTCCATTGGATTTGGTACTACTAACCTCTCTGTACTTATAGTACGGCTATGTAGTTCATATTCCGTTCACGCATTGAAGCTGTCCCTTAAAACATATAGCTATCATCATGCCTTAACTTGGAATAAAGGTTAAACGATGATGCTTAATAAGCTAAGCAAACTGTTACGCTTACACCGTTAATTATGAAATTAACAATATCCCAAGCAAATCGCCAAATTTGTCTGAATGTTCCGAACTTGGAACATAAATAGTAGCATCATCATTGGATATTCATTTCCAACTTAAACCACTCAATAAAATATGCCATAGTAAACAAAGCAGAAAATATGCTAACCGAAAACCCTCAAAGGGTTTCGCCATATTGTCTACGAACTATGGTGTTGCCCACGCAAGCAGCTAGCAAGACGATCGTTTCTGGACTCCTTAGAAGGGTCCTTCATCCAGTTGCACTGCAGAGACTTTAAGGTTCACATGTGGGTGTGAGTTGGACTTCTTGGATAAGCCCAAAACACATTAAATGTCACTTCAAAGGTACGTGCGTATCAAAATCCGACTTAAGATAAAAACCGTTAGGTTAGGGCTATAGAGGGTGTTGAAATATTGATTTTTCCGAAATTTCCTTGAAAATCTTAAAAACACTGGAATGCGTCACCCTCTATACCGCAAATGGCTGGAATTCCCCAACCCGTATTAGACATTAAATTCGGGAATTCCAGCTTTCAAAAGGGACAAAAAGTCTGGAATTCCGCCGCCATCTATAGAGGGGGCATTTTTTTCTGGAATAAGCCCAATTGCTTTTACAAGTTACATTTCGATCAAGATGTAATGAGTGGATTTTCTGCATAATGTGCTTTGACAATAAATCACATTATGATAAAGAGGTTAATTAATGCGTGGCTCTCTTGTGTAAAGTACTTTGACAAAAACATGTAACACTAAATTTGATGGGGAAAATATGCACAAGCCCTTAAAGGTGCATTTCGTGATTCCAGCACCTTTATGTTTTAGTCATGTCACGAGATATCCTTGAGAAAAGCGTATTCATGAAATCTGAGTGCGATTACGATCTTGCGGTTTGTGTTATGAGCAATTACTGGTTCCCACGGTCCCATAGGCCAATGTGCTGTAATTTCTGTCCGTTACGGACATGAAATACATAATTGTGAATTTTCCTACAGATACAACCGATTTGCACGGAAAGATTAGGTACAACACGTGGATTACTAAGCTAACGGTTCAGATGAATAAAGAATCTCAACTTTTTGAGGTAAGTCGGGGGACGAGGCGTGGATCACAAATGCCCCTTTAATAGTAACTCAAGAGACCTTGTCAGATCAATTGCGGTGGGTGTTGGCATTCTAACATGATGGCACACATATTGTTGATTGGGTGTTGTGGGCTAGAGGGTACCCACAATCACCGCTGTATACCATCAGCTATTAGGCTGTAATACTGTAATTCTACAAATATAACAATACATAAATGATGGTATTATATTTTACTGAAACCACTCCCTGCAACTGATATGGTGTGTTGTTATTTCAGTATTACAGTTGCAATGTATATGACATTTTAAACCACATGTACTCCTCCACACAGCCTGCACTTTGGTATTTGTTGCTTGTAAACAGGGCTCCATGATAGCTGTTAGCATAGCAGTTTGCTACAACACATTTTATCGGTCTGCCATTTGCTATGCAATTTTTAAAAACATTTGTGTAGCAAATTTCCCCATAACTTTTGCACTATCAATATATCAAAGCACGAGCTGTTTGTAAAAATGTAAAACCCTCTGCTACTGTGTAATACAGTAATCTGTACATTCCATGAAGGTACAAGTAAAAAGGTGCATTGTCTCAACTCATAACAAGTGGAAGGTATAAACGTTTCATTGTAATTCATTATGGTATTTTGATTGAAATTAGCACTTCTAACAAATAGAAGGGTAAAAGCAGACCTACAATTGTAAGCTTATAGGGATGAGCTTACTTAATTTCCTTCCCGATAGATGACATTAGTTTGTCCATGAACTATACTTGTAGTCTTACGGTTTTTGATAAGCAAGCCTTGGTGTGGAACCTCAAACCTTAGAAGGTCATTTTGAACATTCAAGTTAGTTCTTCTTATATTTATATTCATCGTGGGTTTCCAGTCTCTACTGTACAACCTAACAAAACTAAACGAAGGGTCCCTTAGATTATAGTAGAGAGCTGACCCAAAAGTTAGTGAGACGTGCTTCGTATGACTAACTTGGAGAGCAAGAGGAAGAGAGCCAAGAAACCCTCTACTCACTATACTACATCGACTAGCTTTCATTGCACAACACCTTCCTTCCCACTCCCCTAATATGGCCATTGGTCCCCCATTAATACTTCAATGAAATGCTACTAGAAATGATTTATGGACAAGGAATGGTCCCCCTTACTTTTGAATGATGAATCACTTATAGTGGTAGGGTTGTTGGTCACGACAACAGCAACTTAAAAGCAATCTAGCACATTTTTTGGAAGAGTGCCCCCAATTTTATTCCAAAAATTTTGAGATTTTTACACGGTTTGATTGGTAACTGGCTAGTAAACGTCACCGGTGAAATGGTTTTTAAGCTATAAAATGTCTATGTGTCGCAAAAATTCTGGATTTGGAATTTTGTAATTAGAAATAATAATATCAGAATCTCCCACGTAAGAATTCAACGCTGCTGGAACGGCCTTCCAATATAAATAGCCGGGAAATAGCGGCCATGTACGTGTCTACGGCTCATCCATTATTAGTTTTATTGGTTCAGCAAGTCAAGTTAGAGGTCCATTTTCTTGAGGTGGTACTATTTTATTCCTGACAGATACCAAACTTATAGATTTTCTATCTCTGCCGCTAAGTACAAGCTGGATCCCAATTCTAATTAACAAAATCGCTTATTTTATGATAAATACGCATTTTTTTCGCAGGTATAGTTTCTTTGACAATTACCAACATAACTGGAAAAAAAACGCTTCAAAAATGTGCTGTTATTGCTTTAAACAGAAATTTTCACTGTTGGAATGTAATGAATTCAGAAAAATAAAATAGAAATATCTCTTCATGGAGCAGTCGGTTGTTTTCAAGTTAAATAGTGCTTAAGGTTTATGAGAATATAATTTAAACAAAATTTTTCAAATTGTTTTGACCAAAATGAAAAACCCCCATTATCAATAAATCTTTAATACTCTAAACACAATTTTAACTCCATTACTATATTGAAAACCCCACAGCTCACAAACTGATCAAACTTTTTTTCATTTAATTCAATTGCTATTCTGTGAAATTTAGTTGTTAAACGCGGTTTGTGACAAAAAACTAGTTTTCTCACCACTGATTCTTATATTTTTTGTGGTATGGCCTAAATGCAAAATGTTTTAAACGCGACGTTTTTTTTGGCTTATCCACCTTGTTTTCTTAAGATTACATCAGCGCACACCTGACCATGAAGTACCGTATATGAGTACAGATTCTTATTTTTGCATTATTTGTGGCACTACCAGCAGGGGACTGTAGTGAAAGAGTGTGCGCTTCCGTTAGTAAATTGTGAATTTTTGGCACACCAGTACTTTAGGCATATTAATCCATAAAATTGATGGAAGCACTTGGCCGACCCCCCTTAATGGACTCCTCTTGGGGTTCAATGTTACACAGGGGTCAAAAGTTTATAAAATGTTCGATTGTGTTGAAAAGCACCAGATGTTTGTCTGGTTACAAGATTCCAAAAAGGGTATAGTATTTGTTACACTATCTATGGCTTATAGTTTTGGAGTTATGGGGTACACCAACTTTAAAACTCGTGAAGAGTCAATTTTGGTGTGTACATGGGTCCAAAACGAATAAGTTGCTTTGATTCAGGTAATATGTGGTGCAAAATGTCTCCCCAGCTTCAAGGATTGAATTGAAAATAAGAATATGTGCCTTATCTGTTGTGCTAAGTTTTGTACGTTCTGCAACAAAAAAGGTCACAGGTCAATCAATAGAATACATTGATTTATTTGCCATTTTGGTTAATAACAATACCATTTAAAGCTAGTCAAAACTATTCATATTTCATTATATGAGCTGACCAACAGCTTGAGCCACGTTTTGACAAAAATTGGAGCAACTTTTAATTTTTTCACCCCTGTACCAAACCAAAATTACCTTTTCACCATTTTTACAGTTTTACCCATAATTCCAAAACCTAAGCCATCGGGAGAATAAACTATACCTTTTGGATCCTTGTAACAGACAAACATCCTGGTGTGTTTTCAACACAATGAATCAGAACATTTTTAATTTTTTACCGTGTGAACCTTGAACTCCAAGCTGGGGGCAATTAAAGGGGTGGGAATTAGTGCTCCATCATTTTTTTATTATCAATGCATAAATAAATGATTGTGTTTTGTATACAAAATTCACAGTTTTATCAGATTTGCACACTCATATGAGATCTTTGCACTACAGTTCCCCCATATACTCCTGTTTATGTGTAGGTTGGAACAAGAATCGAAAAGGTCAGTAGACGGAGTGTTTTAAGATATTAAAAGTTATCTTTGGTTATGCTTGTAAACCAGAACTATGTGCCCGCTCCGGAATAACCAAGGAACATCAACATTAGAGTACTACAATATTACATTTTTAATGCACGAAAAAAAAGTTTCTTATTTCTTTTATGATACGGTACAAAGACTGTCAATTAATTATTTCAAATATTTTTAACCCAACATTCAAATGTCTGTGATAGTTGTACTATGTTTTTTCAAATCTTTTTGCTAAATACATGGCTTAAAGTGGCACTGGCACATTTGCAAAACAAATGTATTTCTTAAATTTGCTCTCAAAATGATAGTCTAAGGGCCCGCGAAAATATATATTTGTGGCAGCTAAAACTAATATGTATACCCAAACACAGATAGGGGCCTAAGCTAATTAGAACATCCAGGTAATCGTTTTAGGTGCGTCCTCAATTTTAATTAACAAATTGTTTATTACACCTCAGACACTATAATAGACTCGAACGCTTGAATAAACCAAAAGGTCACAGACCATCAACCAAGGTGCATGCGTGGAACCAACTCGTGGTCGGTTGTTTTTGTGTTAAACGCCATTTACGCTTTGTCTGCTGAATTAATTTCGCCGGCGACATTAATTATTAAAATCAGTTCTGTTTATCCATAAGCGTCACTGATTTGGGCTTAATAATTTCAGGTGAGGGCATTATAATAAATGTCTTTAAAAAGCTTTAATACCTAAAAAATATCAGTTTTGCAACACAACTGATCTCTCTTTTTCATTTTTTGGGGGGGGGTCCATACTGCACTTACATTATTAGAAGAAATGCAAGACAAACAAAAAGGATAATGTCAACAAGTTTCATCTTGAAACTACGGCACTATTAAAGGTGCAGTTCGTGATTTCAGTACCTTCTGTTTTAGCATTGATCACTATATCTCCTGACAAAAGCTTATTCCGCAAAATTTGAGCTGTCCCGAACTCTGATGGTTTTGTGTTATGAGCAATTGCTTGTTTCCCACGGTCCCATAGGCTACTGTGCTGTAATTTCTTCTGTCCGTTTACAGACAGAAAATAAAAAAATGGCGAATTTCTTCAGATCCCCGCCACGAATTTTGCAAAGCGTAAGATTGGGCACATGTGATTACTAAGGCTAAGGCTTATTAAAAAAACACGGTTCAGTTAGGACCAAAGTTTTTTCCATTTTACAGAAAAGAAACAAAATGCCACATTGGCTATTTCCATTTAATTACGCATTTCTAGGTAAGGCTTATGATAAGAAACTAATAAAGATTCCTGGAAGGGCAAATTTGAATGCTGCTTTTATAAATGGAACCAAACACAGAATAATGATTTTAAACAGAAACTTTGGTCTCTAGTTCAGATGATATAAAAATCTTAAACTCTGTTTTCGTAAGTCTGCGGGGGACGATGGCTGTGATCACAATTCCCCTTTAACAAACCGGAAGTTTTAACTACTGCCCTGTATAATAAGTAAACGTATAGAGGTCAACACACCATGCTTCAGAATGTTGAATTTCAGGCCCATTGCCTTGGCAGTTGAATCACTCCTTTGTGGGCTCATTCATTAAACACATGTCACCGACCAGTAACTCGAAGATTCGGGATCAATCAAAGCTTCATTGATTTAACTGAAACTTTTTCCAATCAACGTGGCTGAACTACTTCTCTACTTCTCTCCGGCGGATTGAAATCCTCACAACTAGTAAAAGTGTCGGTCTGCGCTCAGTCGTACGTCCCAACCGGCACACATGTTCATTTTGGGTTTATTTTCCATAGCTGATCTTATCCATATAAACAAGCAGAGTAACTTAACCAAGTCGAAATCCTATCTTGGCACTGTCATTTCACTGTGACAAAAATGCATTTCCCCTCTGTCAATACAAGTTTCATTTAAAGTAGCAGTTGCATTTGATGGATGGTGACACGCTGCGCGCTGCACGTTGCCGCGTCCCCACGACCACGTACGCCACGCATAACCTATAGCGGCTGTAAGCGCATATTAAAAAAGTGAAATTACAGAAACTTCATACTTCTGCTCTCTTTCGTAAGGGAAATCTACTGCCGGGTATAACGAAGATTGAGTTTATGTTTTGCTTTTGTGTCTTGATGAAAATGTAATCGGGTTTCTTTGGAAAATTCTACAGATTGTATTTCTTGAATCAACGTTGCGGTACTGTGACTAGCTGGTGAAATACAGTAATATTTCCAGACTTGAAACGTATGCACAACTTAAAAAACAATAGAAATATTTTTTTTCTCTAACTTTGTTTAGTATCTTTAAATTAACTGTTTTGAACAAAAAACCTCCAATAATTTCGTGGTATAGTTCTTTAAAACCCGGATACAGGTGCAGTTTTTCCCCACATGTCCATTTTCTCTGCGTGCATTTTTTTCGTGCACTTTATGGATTCATTTTGAGCGGAAAACGTTGCGCCCACTCGCGTACTGCGCAGCTTAGTGACACCCGATCAACAGCGGTGCCACATGAGTGGCCTTCAAATTAGGGGTAACTATGTAGACAATGCAGCTACCGGTTTAAACCACAAGTCACCCTGTTGGGAGTACAGGGTGTGTGTATACCTGTGTGATTATTTGAGTAATTTTTCCATTATTTAACATATTGGACCCCATTTTTATATATTTTTAACAACAAACTGTCACTATCGGCATTTTAGGTGCACGAAACTCAATTTATGATGTTACTAGCCTGAAAATGATCATAAAGGAATAAACCCAATGGTAAAATGTTGTGAGTGCCTTCTAAGGGTCATTTTTTTGCCGTGCTCCTACTAGGCAACCAGTAAGGGAGTGTTGTGAGTACTCCTAAAAATGCCGGGTACTCCAAACTACTGGTGACCTAGGACCAGTCACCCAGTAGTAACTGCAGAGTGTAACCTCGTATAGATGGTACTGCTGAGTAAACATACACCACTTAAAAATAATTACACAAAGTGGGGTAAAATAGTACACATTAGGTTATGGTAAAAAGGGAACTCTCGCATGCCAGTGGGTAAACTTTAACACAACCATGGGGTGTAACCGCTTTTACAATTCAGTGGGGTAAATTTTGCACTCAACTATGTGTACTTTTTAGTACCAGCGTGAATGTTTAAAGTGTCACAACAGCTGCAATGCCTTTTTTACACAGCTGACATGTCAAAACTTAAATGATCTGAGTTCTTCTGACACCATATTTGGTTATTTTGTGTATTTTTCCTGGGTTCGCACGTTTAGGAAAAAATAACAATTTTGGCAAGCAAACAAAAGAAACCTAAAAATTGTTTTTGGTTATTGCATTGCCTTTTCCCCACACAAAACGAACATATTTCCCCATTTAATTATGTTTTTGTTTTTATTCTCATTTATATACTTTTTTTAAGCCTGAGCGTTGGGTGTGTGCATGTTGCAGTATCATTTTGTTTACTTGGTTTAGTTACTTTTTTTTTTGTTCTCCCAACAGCTGATCGAATCGTTTTTCAGAGGAGGGTTTGAACACTCACAAAAAATACATTGTAATACATGTGCGAGTCTGAGCGTTGCAAATTCAGACTGGTCTGACTGACATGACTGAGACCGAGTTACAGTAGAGATGTCAGTTCGGTCCCATACAGATGCTAAAAACGGCAAGGATGCCTTCCCTAAAATCCTCAAAATTTGCTAATTTAAAATATTGCATTAATTTAAATATCAAAATTAGGTCGTATTGCCATAACACCAACTCCGGGTCACCAACATAATTTATCGTGTTGACATCCTTTTAAATGTAGTTCCGGCATGTTATTTGTTTTGAAAACGCCGCTCATGCTAATGAATATGCATAGCGCGGAAATACGCGGTAACTGTCATCTATCACTGTCTAATATCGGCGGATGATAGACACCTAAAACCAATAGAATTTCACGATTTCTCAACAAAACACGCCCACTGAATAAGAATTAGAGAATAAAAGATAGGATTTGTTGTTTTGCCTATCTAATATCGTGTCATATTGGATGGGCAGTCCAATATTTTGATGCCGGCGCAGCCGGTATCCACTAGGATATCCACTACGGTATCCACTACTTTTATTCTCATTCTTATTTAGTTTTGGTTGTTTTAATCACCAAAAATAGTTTTATTTCAATAATATTAGTTTAAAAAACAAAAATATTCCCCCGCTGTAAAAAATGAACTAACCCGTATCTACCTGCGTGCACTGCGTAACCTTATACACGTGTGCGTAAACACCTGCGCGGTGACGCACTATCTAATATCGTCTCATATAAGATAGCCAACAACCAATGATATTGTGTGTTTGCTTACTAAACCCCGCCCACTGAATAAGAATAAACAATACCTGCGAATGGTAGAGTTCAAATTTCTCTATGTGTCAAAAAAAATAATTTTGTAATTAGAATAATTAATATGACCCATAATTAATAATTCAACGGCTGCTGGAAACGTCCTTCCGATATGAAAGGCCGGAAAATTACACCATGTACATGTCTAAGCTCATCCATTAGTTGTTCATTTGGTTCAGGCAAGTCAAGTTAAAGGTCATTTTCGTGGGGTTGCACGATTTCATCATGGACGGACATAAATTTGGAGTTTCCAGCTCCGCCATTAAATTACAATCAGGGATCCCGATTCTAATTACAAAATCGCTTTTGTGACAAATATGCATTTTTGAGCATTACAACACGCAAGTATAGTTTGCTAGACAATTACCAACACAACTGTGCAAAAATCTCAAATTTTGAAAATTGTGGATGCTCTTCAAAAATGTGCTGTTATTGCTTTAATCCTCTTTGGTGGTGAAGGTCCCTGATTCAAACTTTGGTAGTCACTTGCTGGGATGTACAGAGATTCAAAGCTGCATATCATAGTATTGATAAGAGTGAAACCACTGACTCACTAATACCATCCTGGTCAGAATGTGTTGACTTCAAGAAATTCCGTCACAAAAAAAGGCCAGTCTAAAAATATAATTTCAGAACACTTATCCCAAACTCAAAATTACTTTTATCAATCTTAAGCCACAACTTAAAAAATTGATGAATAATCACGATATAAGCAATTAATCATTTTTAGACATGATACTCCCAGCACTGTCAGCAAAGAATCGCGAGGATTTCAGCTGAAGTGTGTATGCTTAATGCTTAAAACATCTTTTGCCATTAAAAAAATGAGCGATCTGAAAATTTTCACTTGGGTTCATGTATCAATGTTTTTGCCATTTTTGCTTATGGACAAGCTTATGTAAAAATTTTTCACCCCTCTCCTTGACCTTATGTGCGAAGAAAATGGTGACATTTTAATCGTGAATTCCATTGACAACCTTACTCGCTTTAAAGGTCAGCATTTACCACCCTGTGCACTAAAAACCTCAAACTTATTGCATCACATCGAAAAGTGGAAATAGTGCATTGAGATATTTTATAAGTGATTTTTAATCTTGGTGTTCACGGCCATACACAATTTTTCCTCTGAAAAGTTTTTTCTTGAGAATATGCATTCACAAAGTGCAAGTTTTTTTTCCTGCAATTTTTAAAAAAAATTTTCCTTTGTTTTCCCCTCTTAGGCTGTGTACGAACGAAAGTTGAAATGTACCAAAAATTTGGGAGACCAATTACATACCTATGGTAGGTTATCATGTTGTCAAAAGTCCTTGCAAACGACAAAGTGGGACTTAAATCCAACATCATCAGACATGTGCTAATGCCTGATGCGCACCATAACAAATATTTAATTCCCTGAGGTCTACCGGCCGATTGATTGGCTAGATACACCACGATAACCCAAGTTATAGCAATCAGAAACGTGGTAAGAAAACCTTAAAATGTTTGTCAGATATATGATTAGGTCTGTTTTGATTGAGTTACTCAAATGTTATATCTGAATATCAGGGGTGGTAATGAGCCAATCAGAGTACTGTAAGAAAAGTGGTAGACCAGGGGGTTTTTTAAACTGACAAAGTTCTCAATTTTTTTATAAAATAACAAATACATCAATATAGCACCATTTTAGCAATTTCAGGGAATTTAGATTTATGCTGGATTCACAGCTGAGGCCAGTTTGTTTGCTATGTCAGGATTTCACTGTTGGTAACCCATGCTTTAGAAAGGGTGGGTTTTCAAAATTCTAAAAAGTGGAAAGGGTGGGATACTGTATTTTTATTGCTATAAAGGGTGGTTTTGTAAAAAAAGGGTGGGTAGATTGGGTCAGAAAATAAAAAGGGTGGGTTCTGATAATAAAATGCCAAATTACTATCTGGGATAGCAATCATGTTGCCATGATGCATCCCAATTTGAAATAAAAAGTGTTCATAAAACAATGATAACATCAACAGGTAGGGTCCCATAAAATACGAATGCAATTTTTTTGTGGGCAAAGTGGATTTATATTGACAAACAAGAAATTGAAAATGATCTACTCTGTACGTTATCGACACATAATTGGTAAAAAGAAACAATGGTGTGACAGCTGTAGAATTTCCAATGAATTAGAAAACAGGGGGTAGGTTATTACTTTTCAATATAAAGGGTGTTGTTCATACAAAGGGTGGGTTAAAAATACAAAAAGTTGGGTACAAAACACCAATGCAACTATGTGGAATTGGTGACCATATGATAAAATGAGTTCTATATTTCCTTGAATTGGGGAACATGAAGGATTTTAGGAGGCAACAATTCTGAAATTTGTTCAAAAATTTATCAATTTTTGTCTTCAATTAAGTAAAGTGGGATTGTCCATATTTATGCAGGGTTTCTAATTTTTGTTTAAGACCCCAAACGTTTTTGTCTTTGAGTCAATTAATTGAGTAGGCATATCGAAAGCTTTTTATAGAATGCCAGGCATAAATCACTCCTGTAAGGAATCAAGTCAAACAATGCCCCAAAAGATGATTTATTTGTATTTATTGCATGCATGACAAAAAATCCAGGTAATTTCAAAAACTTTCGGTTCCATTGGTTGTCAATAAAAATGTGGTAATTCGGTAGGTGTTTTTGACAATCAGATCACGTGCAAAAGTATAAAAAATTTTTCCCTAGGGAAAATTTCCTTGTGACCCTTTAATTGGACAAGATATAGGCCGTACTGGTCCACTTTTTGGATTTAATTAGTCAAATTAACTTGGTGAACTTAAAGAGGAAACAAGGGACAATTACAGAATACATGCCAATTTTATTATTATCCCCTGGGATTGTAAAAACGGGGGAATATTGCAAGGGTGCGCATGTCCATATGGATGTATGTAGGTGTGTATGCATGCTGTTCAGTTTGGTTAGGTTTTTCAATTTTCAGGTCTCCTTCAAAAAGTTGAAGTTACGATTTTTAAACCAGACTTGGGGTTTAATAGTAGGTTATCAGAATCAGAATCCCATTCTAGAAGGTTTGGGGAAGAAGGGGTGATGAGGTGTCTATAGTTTGAAGGGGGCGGAATCAGAATTTTTGGGTCCAACCTCTGGGAATTTATGTGCGGAACTTTGTAAAATAAGGGGGTAAATTGTACAGGGTATATTTGAAATCAAGTCAAATTGTGTTAAATGTACATCCAAATGTATTGTCTCATTATAAGGATAAAAAAAAGGTATAGTTTTGTCCAGGTTCCGAACCTTTAGTTAAAACAGGACACCCTATTAAGGGTCAAGGTCATCCTGGGGGTAGACGTTACCCAGTGCTCCGATCGTTGAACTGGTGTCAAATTGTTCGTCTTGCCTTATATTACAAGGTTTGGCATTTGGTTTAGTAATTCATGGCCAAATGTAACAAGGATCTATAGGGGTCACCAAAACTTGACCTCAAATTGTATACAGAATTTGTCACCCAATAATTGAAATTAATTTGCTGCTTCAGTATGACCATAGCAATATTTGACCCGTTTGAACAAATCTGAAGCACTGGATTTTTTTTTGCCCCAGAATGACCTCGAACCTTTAACAGGGCTGTAGCCGAGTAACTAAAGGTCGGAACCTATACAAACTATACCTTTTTTTAATCCATCTAATTAGACAAATGCATTGGTGTAGCATTAAACACCTGATTTCAAATTTCCCCTGTACAATTTTACCCCTTATTTTACAAGTTCCCCCCCTTTCCCAGAGGTTGACCCAAAAATTCTGATTCATCACCCGTCAACTATATACAACATCTTCAAACCTTCTTCCCCAACTCTAGCATGGGATTCTCGTTCATAACCCTATTAATCAGGTGCAATAGGTGTTTCTTATATTTTCAATTTTCATCATGTCACACTTGGGTGATATTTTCCTCTTTTTCCCTCTCTATGCAAAGAAACAGTAGCCCTCTATTTCCCCGATTTGCCTTGATCTCTCTTTCCCTCTCTTTCTTGCCTATAGTTGTAACTATTGTGGTCATGTGATGCACTTTTAACCAACATGAACATGAAATATATTGAGAGAAAAATACTATACATACCTCAACTATAAGAAAAAACACTAAACTAGTTGCATAATTAATCATAAAAATATACAAAACCTTGTGAACATGTGCTCTTAACAACCGATGGGACATAAAGATGATTAAAGATGGTCGGGAGTGGATAAATCGGTAATCTCAAGTAAGATATATGCTAATTCAATACATTTGCATAATTACAGTAAACAATGAATTATAGTGTAGTAGTAGAGTCATTTTCATGAGTTCCGTGACCATTTTTAGGATTACATTTTTTTCTTGAGGATTGGCAAGATGGACATTTTAACAAAAAATCGCTCCTATTACACCTCCCAGAATGACGGCTAAAACTTTTTACAGAGCGTTTTTCAAAATGGCCGCCTGATGCCTTTTGAAATACAAAAAAGGGTGATATCCGGGAACCAAATGAGCTACAATGATTGGAATGAAGTGTCGTTCCCATAATCTACTGGCAAAAACGATCAGTTGGAGTGATTGTTTATTAATATAAGTGCCATCTTGACCTCTAATCCACGATCGGCTGCGGATATCACCTTGCGAAATGTAATATTATATAACTAGCTTTGCTCAGTTTATGTAGACTGACAAATAAGTTGTTTTTTTAAATCTGTTTTATTTTTGACATGAGAAAGCAAATAGAACTGTAATTGTAGCAATTTTGAGACTTCTGGCTCTCAAAATCAAGAGGCGACCAGTATGCCATCTTGAAAAATGAGATACTGCCATATTTCTCTGGCAAAAACAGGACCCTAAAGGGAACAAGTAGTGATGTAGTTCATACAGTTTGTCCGGAAAAATTTCAACTGGATAGTGTATTTAAAAAATTTGCTGACCACATGACTTTAAAAATCCAAAGATGGCGGCTCGTAGCCATCTTGAAAATTTAAAAAAAATTGTAAACTTTTGACAACCATCCCCTAAAATTGTCAGATAAAGATATATATTTTTCTAATTTTGGCATTATTTAAATCCTATTTTAAACTGAAGCACCCATCACAAAAATACTGTGAAATCAAGGTCCTGTATGTACGAGATGATTTAGAGGAAAGACTACTATTTAAGTGTATGACAACATTTGAAAGGTAAAACCACCCCTTGGGTGTTTGAGTTTTTCCGGGGGCATTAACAGTTTTTCAGGTAGGGATGTGCTGCTGCGGCCTGATTTTCGAACATTAGGGGCTTGGAAAAAATTGATTTGGTCTGGCCAAAGTTAGGGTTGGAAGTGAGATTTTGAATATTTGTGTGGTGTAGCTTCTGAGGCAAACCATGCCAATAAAGGACCTTTAGAACTGAATTGTGCCAATGGGTTAGGAACTGCTGGAGAGATGCAAAATGGGGTCTTAAAGGGACACAGGCCACATTTCCAACGAAATACCAAAGTCCTTAAAAGAGCTCCAAATGGATTAGATTTGAATTGCAATTGAGCACTAAAAGAAGTTTTACCCAATGGAATACTAAAATAGCCACCTAGAATGGACTAGTTTCAAGTCAATGTCAGTTGGTCTCCAAGCCTTTTTTATTTTCAATTTCAAAAGGTTTGTGTTTTAAGGGTAATGATAACATAAATAAGGTGGCCAGGTGACCAGTCGGAATGGTTTTTTTTTTACAGGGAACATGACACCACTTTGATATGTATTTCATACATGTCAGTTGTACAACCTAAGCCAATGGAATACAATCACTCCGGGAGTTTTTTATTTGTTTATTACAAAATTACAATTCACACACAAAAGACAGTCATTCAGGTGAGGGTTAAACATGTAATAAAAGACATACAAAACATGCAAACACGCCTAATTTGACAAAAAGGGGCACCCTATATGCAGAAGAATGTGGCCTGGGTCCCTGTAAAAAGAGCAACAAACATCCATTATTTTCTGTGAATGTATAACAGAAAAATAATTTCATAAGATTGCCTACCTTATTTGACACAGAAAGGACTTCAAATGAAAACAAAAGCATTTGCGAACACTGCTTAGATTTCAATATAAACAAGGATGAATTCTCGTATTGCTCCTATAGGAAATTAGAAATTTCACAATGTTTGTACCAAAGTAACAGTTCTCAGCTAAAACCTCTCAGATGGAGATATTTGATAAGAAAGGTGTACACCAGTGCAAAAATAGGTGCCAACCGTGACCAATCGATGATGAGCGATTTGGAGCTGGTTAATTTTTTTCACAAAGCAAGATTAATTGCTCGCTCTAAAGTGCGGTCGAAAAAAGAATATCTGAGTGTGGAAGAAATGGTGCGTGGATCGTTGTCTGTCTTTTCAATTACCTTACTTTGTAACTCTTATCTCACAACCATCCTGGCTTTTTGCATCACAATATATGGCGAGGAATGAACAAACTTCTCCAAATCGTTGAGAACCTCTGGTCTCAAAAGGAGTTCCATACCACACGACGATAGGCAAATTTATGTTTTTTTAGATTGTCTAGGCAATCTGCCATGTGTTTCTTGTTCTTGATCATTTAAATCCCAGAGTTACGAGCACCCTACCCAGTAAGAACATGCGATGATGGATGTAGCTATATCCTCATCACACAAACACCGGCACTGATCAAGTTGTTGTGTTTTTGTTTCACACACAGGGATCTGAGATTCTTGAGCAATATATGATGCCTTGTACATAGTTGTGGTATTTCTCAGTGTCAAGAAGACTACTTGTCGCAATCAGGGATCGAAATGCATAAGAGAAAAAGGCTGGAAATGACCAATAATTTCACTTGAAACTAGTCCCTTCTAGTTGGCTATTATTCATGGAGGTAAAACGGTCCAATGCAAGTCCCAATCTATCGAGTCTTTTAAGAAATGTTGTTGCTGAATGAAAACGTTGCCTGTGCCCCTTTAAGACCGCCATCCATTTTTCATCTCTCCAGGAGTTCCTAACCCCCAGATGAAGTATAATTCAGTTCTCAAAGGTCCCTCTATTAGAAATATTTTGCTCAGAAAGAAGCTAAACTTTAGCCAAAATTCCAGCCTTTTTTTCTTTTTTTTCCCCTAAGCCTGCAGATTTCTCAAAAAATTTAATTCCTTAAGACCCTATACCGGTACTTTGGCAGCCAAATCTTTTTCTAAGCCCAAAGTTTCATAAATCCAGGGGCCGCATACACCACCTGAAAAAAACAGTTCAGTGTCCCCCAGTAATTATACTTAAATAATATAATAGACAGGAGCAGGCACCTGTGTCAAACATCGTTCACCCTCACTACAGAAAAGTTTGACACCTTGGTAGATAGTACGGACCCCTCTATATCAATGTAGGTATTAGACTCTCCAATGGTGTGGTGTCACTTTTTAAGTAGGGGACAATTTAAGGTCCACACAGGGGCAAACTTTTAAAATGCTCCAATAACTGGGACGGGCTAGTCATACGGATTCCAAAAATGTATACTTTGACCATTTGTGACATTGGTTTTGGATTAAGGGTAAAATGGCTAAATGGTACAAAAGGGTCATTCCTTTGTACAGGGGTCCAATCAGAAGTTTAGTTGCTCCAATTTTGGTAAAAACTGAAAGAGTTGTTAATAAGAATAATAATAGCAGAGATTTATATAGCGCCTTATGCTACTTGGCCTCTAAGCGCTTTCACAAATGGCGGCTGATCACTGTGGCCCAACCATACCATAAACCATTTAGCGTCATTTCAAGGGATGCAGCAGATCGGGGATCAGCGCTTTCCCTAATCGAGATAACCATCGCAGCCGGGATAGCCTTCCCAAATATCGCTGGGTAAATGGGACAAACCAAGCGGTTGTTAATTTTCGTGTCCAGGGAAATTACAAGATAGCTGAATCTCACAGGGCTCGAACGCAAGTCTATACGCATGGATGAACAGAATACACTGGAGTCGAGCTTACCTGATTGAGCTAACTTGTTCATCTTACCTTAATGTGTCAAAAGAAGATTTGCAATGCATATTTGTCAAGATATGCGACCAAAAATAGGTTATAGGGAAACATAATCCAATTGGTTGTTGACCTTCTTTGACCCTTCGCGGTTAAATTTTAAACATTTAACATAATCAAAACGATACATTTGGGGAGTCCTCTTTCCTCAAGCAATATATGCAAAAGTAGTATTTAAAATATAATCAGATTAACTTTTAACATTGACCCCTGTAAATGAGATTGACTTTTTTACCATTTTAGTAATTTGCAGCCTATAAACCAATGGTCGTGAGTGGTACAAATTATAATATGTTTGGATCCTTATGACTAGAGGACAACATGGCATACATTTCAACTTGATTGGAGCAGTTTAAAAGTTTGACCCATGTGTAACCTAAATTGGCCCCTATTGAAAAAGTTATAGCACAATTTGAGAGCACTAACTACCTAGCATTATTATAGAGGGTCCATTACTAACTTACCAAAGGTGTTAAACCTTCTGTAGTGGGGGTAAACGAAACTCTTAAATAAGGCCCCGATGATATCCTGCTTCTGCTCTGAGTAGTTTACATTTCAAAAGTCTTATCTACACATAGAGTCATTTCATCTAACATTCATCCCATGCCAAATTAGAAAAAAAATATACATTATATGTCAATTTAGGGCACTGGTGTCAAATAGTTTAATTTTTTTAATTTTTCAAGAGGCTGCTAGCCACCATCTTGGATTTTCAAAATTCAACGTGGTCAGCAAAGTTGTATACATATTTCCAGTGAAATTTCCTGACAAAAACTTATGAAATACATAAGCGTGATCCTTTGGTCTGTGTTGCCAGAGAAAAATATGGCAGTAGGATCTCATTTTCAAGATGGCATTCTAGTCGCCCATCTTGAAATTTGAGAGCCAGACAGTCTCTAAATGCTACAATTACCAATTCTCTTGCTTTCTATGTCAAAATTAGTCGGAAAAAGAACTTTATTTGCCAGTCTACATAATCTGAGCAAAGATATTTATACTCCAAGGGATGTCGGCAGCAATCTTGGATTTAGAGGTCACGATGGCATTGATATGTAATAAAAACATCACTCAAATATCTGTTGTGATAGAATAGTGGGGGAAATGCATTCATTCATCACTGTAGCTCATCTGGTTCAGAGAATCACGTTTTATTGTATTTTAAAATGGCGGCGGCGGCCATTTGAAAAACGCTCTGTAAAAAAGTTAGCCGTCCGTTTCTGGGAGGTGGATAGGAGCTATTTTTTGTTAAAAATTGGTTCCATCTTGCCAAATCCATCAATTGGAAAAAAAGGTATCCTAAAAACTGGTCACGGATCTCATGAAAATGATTACTATAGAGGTGAATATGGTTATTATGATCATGGTCAGCATTGGTGCCATAAATTCTTGTGATATTCATGATACTGTACATCCTCACCAAACACAAGTTAGGTGTGTAAAATGCCATAGGAATAGATATAAAAAGGGGTGCTGCTGCAAAAACCTGCCATAATCTAGATATTTTTCATTTCATTTTTTCAACACATGAAAGTAATCAGATGTGCTTATAAAAACAACAATTTATGCTTATTAGTGATTGCATTAAGGTCAAGTTCATGCTTTAATCCTAGCCACAATTTTTTTGGATTCGCATAGTTGACCCAGGGAGCATTTGGACCCGGTCAAACATCATCATTTCCACCTCACTACAGAAAGGATTGGACACCTTGGTAGTTAGTGTGGACTCTCTATATCAATGCTGGTAGATTAGTACTCTTCAAATTGTGGGGTCACTTTTTCAATAGGGGCCAATTAAGGGTAACAGGGGTGAGTGATGATGTGAATGAAACTTTTTTAAAATGCTCCAGTCATGTTGGATTGTTTTTTTCCGTCTACTAGTCATAAAGATTCCAACAATGTATAGTTTTTACCAGCTATGGACCTTGGTTTTGGAGTTATAGGGTAAAAATGGCCTCAAAAAAAAAAAAGGTTAATTAAAAGGGTCAAAATCCATTGGTACAGGGGGGCAAAAATCAAAAGTGCTCCAATTGTGGTAAAAAATGACAAGAAGTTGTTCATCTAGCTATGTGTCAAAATAAGGAATAGTTTGTAGCATCTGCACTGCATAGTTATAGGTCATACATGTAGGCAACATAATACAATTGCTGTTGACCTTCTTTGACCCTATATATGGGTAAGTAAACATTTAACATAAAACTTTTTGGGAGTCCTTTTCCTCGGGCAATAATTTGGAGTATTTAAAAAATAATCATTTTGTGTCGCTTTTTGTTTTTTCTGAACTGTATCTTGTAGGTTTAGATGGTGGCACATACTAGTGTCCAAATTGCTGTGTGTCCGTATGATGTCCGTATGTCCGTCCGTCGTATGTTCGGTAACCTTTTTAAAATGCTCTGTTAGGTGAACGCTTATCCCCGATGTGTTCGCTGAACGAATGTTCTGGAGGCCATACTAGTCCACATCGGTGTGTCAGTATGTATGTCCGTCTGTCCGTCTGTATGTTCGGTTAACCTTTTTTAAAATGATCTGTAGGCTAAACGCTATCCCCCGATTTACTTCAAAATTGATAGGATGATAGAGTTTTGTGTCGCCTGAACGGAATGTTCATGGAGGCACATACTAGTCCACATTCTGTGTGTGTCCGTATGTATATATGTTCCATTATGTCCGTTCCCGTATTTCGGTAACCTTTTTTAAAATGCTTTGTAGCTGAACGTATCCCGATTTACTTCAAACTTGATAGGGGGTGATAGAGTGAGGTGCTGCGCAATATTATGTTTGATTTTGGCTGCATTATTTGCAATATCCATGAATCTTAATTTTGTATTTAAAAAAAATATGTGCATATTTTTCAGGAATTTTGGTTAACCTTTTTTGAAATGCTCTGCTGGCTAAACGCTAAAGCCCGATTTACTTCATACTTGGGTAGGGTGATCGAGTAAGGTGCCAGACCAGAATATTATGTGTAGCTTTGCTGCATATTTGACATTCATGAATATAATTAGCTGATTTGGCGGTCAAATGATAACCCTTTCTCAGCAAGGATTGTGTGCAAGTTGTCTGGAGTTCCGTTAAGGCGTTAATGATTTAACTGGTGGAAGGAAAGCGGGTAAAGAAGTTCTCGCCTGATTGAGGTGTGGGCAACATTTCGAACAAGTACTTATGCAAATGAATAATTAATATGCAAAAATCAGCGTAATCGATATATTTTTGATGAAAAGGTACATCGGAATATGCAAAATTCCTAAGACTGCACGAAAACCCATTATGGTTGTGCGCATCTTCTTTGCCCTTTGAAAGTCATGATACATGCGCTTAGGTATGCAATGAGTAATTTAAATATGCGTAATTCGAATCGCCTTTAAATAAAATGGTACATGGATATGCGAAATGTCTTTTGTACATGCAAACACTATATATACCTACATCTTGTGTGTGGACTCATATGGAGGGGGAAGGGTTGGGGGGTTGGGAGGGGCAGGGGGGTGTTGGGAGGGGGCAGGGTGGGGTGTTGGGGAGGGGCAGGGTGGGGTGTTGGGGAGGGGCCAGGGTGGGGTGTTGGGAGGGATGGCCGGGCAAGAAGGGTGGGGGGGGTTTGGGGACGGGGGCAGTGGTGCGGGATGTGGAGAGGAGGCAGGGGGAGTGATGGGGAGGAGGCAGGGTGGGTGTGTTGAGGGCAGGGTAGGGTGTTAGTGGCGAGAAGATGGGGTGCGTCGGGGAGGGAGGGGGAGGGGGTTGGGTGGGTGCGTCGGGAGGAGGTGGGGTGGTGTGCAACTGGGTGGGGTCAGGATGGTGTGCGTTGGGGTAGGTGCATTGCATCGAGGACAAGGGTGGGTTTGTAGCGGCGAGGGGCAGGGTTGACCTCATGTGACCTTGGTGACTCATGTCACCTTGGTGGACTTCTTGGTGACCTAATGTGAACCTTGGTGACTCATGTGACCTTGGTGACATAATGTGACCATGGTGGCTATGTGACCTGGTGGACCCTTGGTTGACCTTGGTGACCTTGGTTGACCTTTGTGACTATAACCTTGTGAATTGGACCTTAGTGACTTAATGTGACCCCATGTGACTTGGTTGGCTGACCCCATGTGACCTTGGTGGACCCCATGTGACCTTGTGACCCATGTGACCTTGGTGACCCCATGTGACCTTGGGGACCCCATGTGACCTTGTGATCCCATGTGACCGGGTATTCCATGTAACCCTGGTGACCTTATGTGACCTTGCTGACCTCATGTGACCTTGATGACCTTTCATGTCACCTTTGGCCCATTCAAACATCGGCGTGAAGGGGTAGGAGGTCAGGGTGGGATGCGAGGGGGTGGGTGTCAGGGAGGGGGGGTGCGTCGGTGTGGGCAGGGTGGCATCGGGGGCGGGGTTGGGGTGACCTCATGTGGACCTGGTGACTCATGGACCTTTGTGATCCCATGTGACCTTTGAAACACTTCTCTCCAGTGCGTCCCCGTTTGTTCTCTTTCAATCATCATTTGCCCAAAAACTCACTCATAAAGCACTTGATGCCGCAAAAGGCGACCACTTGTGGTCGAGAACCGCCGTGTGACCATAAACTCCAAAACCATGGTATAGACGGTCCATACTAACTACCCGGGGGGCCACTTCTCAATGACAAGGGGGTGGTATCATCCGTGTCCAGCAATCACAAAAAGCACCCAAATAGTATTTCGAAGCTGAGAGCTTGAAATTTTCACTCCTAAACACGTATCAGCAGCGCACTTAGCTACCCTAAACAGTACCTTTGATGGAATTGCGCCCCTTAAACAAGTATCAGTAGCGCATTTTGCATACCCTAAACAAGTATTTGCCTTTTCCTACCCAAGCAAGTAATTGATGCAATTATGACCCCTTTATACGTAAAAACCCAAAACCAGATTATTTCAGTGAATTTTTTGCACACCAGAGGGCTTGTCTGAGCTCTGATGTAATTCAGAAAATATCCGGGGGAAGGGGAAGGGAAGTTAATTTTTCAGCCAGGATATATATCCGAGGAAAGGTATTTAAAAGGGGAAAGGCATTTTGAGCCAGGGGCGTATCCAACAAATCTCAGGACGGCGGCACGGACTAGTTCCATAAAAGTCGACGATATGGATGCTGAGCGGCCATTGCGCTACATTGCAAAGCAGCGGACGGGGGATGCGAATTAGAAATTAATTTGAAATGTGTAGTGTTCATTATAGCAAAATATAGGTATGATTAAAATGGGATTATAAAAGTAAAAACAGACGTGAATGGGGTTAAAGTGTCACAAGAGAAGGGAAGGTTTAGTAAGTGGCGCGGTTGCGTGGGAGGGGGTGCCGCTCTCTTCTCGGTTGTGCGATGCGCGGAACCATATACCATACCTTGCTTTCCGAATCGCATTTTTCATGGTCATTTGATAAACAAAAACAATTTGCTATTTGTAAGTGGTGTTAACTTTAAACTGCATATAGGCCAATGATCGACGGAATAAAAAAGTAAAGAATATTTATTCATGTGCATGTAAGGTTTTATTTGAACTAATCATAACATAAAGATGTCATGGAGAGTTCATAAGCGGCACGGGGTGGGGGCGCGGAAACCTTGGGGTATTTAGTTTTCAAGACATTTTTCTATGGGTCCATAGGATCCGGGAGAAGTCGCATTAGGAACGTTATTTTCGGTACTTACTTCCGCATTTGCAGGCAGCGATTATAGATAAATCGGCAGTTTCCTGAAAATGACGAATCCCGTGCCACTATGCACCCAAATTATGTCCCAAAGTTTTTAAGAAAGTTATAAACGTAGAAAGAATTGACTCATTTGACTGACATTTAAATTAACTTATGAGTTTTTTTTAATTGCTCAAACATTGTCAGTTTCATGGGTAAGTGATATAGAACAATTTTGTTTTATAGCGACCATAATCAGGCAATCACAAAAGGAGTCGCCGTTCTCAATCTCAAACCATAGGCCTTAACTAAAAATCACAGTGTCTGGTTTCTTTACCGCGCGTAGCGCGGAAAACTTTTGGAAATTTAGGGAATTTGGAAACACAGGTTTGAAGGCAAGTACAGCCTTACGGAACACTTTTTATATTCTTTTTATGCTGAAATGAATATGGACCTAAATGGTTAAGTTATACATTTAGGAAAATATTAAACCCTTTTCTGATTTTTGGTGAGTTTTTAGACCCTTTTCACGTTAAGTAGTAACAGCCTGATCCTGAAAAAAACTTCCCTTTTTACGTGATTCTTGGACACGGAGATACCCCCTTGTCTAGAAGACTGACCCCCCCGGATTAACTACCAAAGGTGTTAAACATTTCTGTAGGGGGGGATAAACAAACTCTTAAATGGGCCCCCTATGATATTCGCTCCTTTCTATTACTTAGTGTTTGCTAGTCCTGGCGTTGTAGATTGGTAGGAAGGATGATCCATTGCCAGGAAGAATTGAATGTGAACCTGTTCGCCTAGCATCCTTGGCTGCTATGGGTTGATGTCTGAAAAAAATATGGTATTATCCACATAAAGTTAGGTGGGAGTAATTCTTCATCTCGATTTAAGTTATTCTCATCACAAAACAAGACTGTTCAAACAATTCTAAACAATACATTATAAAAGGAGTAAGAAAAAATGGTTGGACTTAATGAGAAGAATGAGATATGCCTATGATAAATTCTGAAGTATTAAAAAATAAAAACTGAACCCATTAGTTTTCAAAGAAAATGAGTTTGAATTAAATACTTACCCGTTGTCAAAGTCCATATTCCATCTCCCTAAAGGGAGCAAATAGCACGACATTTTGAGGTGGAAACATATCCACATCTTAGGTAGTAGAGTTGGCATGGCTGCACCGAATCTGGCAATTGTATTCTTGCCAGTTCTTGTTCAGGTGGGGGTTGTGCTCCTGGATATGATACTGGGGACAGCCATGGCATTTGGGTGGACTTTGTATTGGAGGAAAAGCTGGTATTAGGGGTGGCTTGGAAAGTTCTGGAAGATGCGGTAGTTGGAGGAGAGGGTGAGATGGTGAGATGGGGTCTTGATTTCTTACCTCTAGAGATCTCACCCATCCCAAAGTATGGGCATGTGGGGGATATACCTGTGTGAGTCATCGTAAAATTTTTGCAGTGCAGTGAATCGATTGGGATATTTCGCCCTGTAAAGATTAACCAAAAGTGAATAGTTAAACCATATATAAGTTCATGGTTAAGCAAGTTGCAATGTATATTATGTGATTATATCATAAGCTATATTTTCTTGTGCAATTTGAGTTTCAGATTTGATATAAAATGATACAAGTAGAAACTGTGTAGCCAGCTAAAAATAGTCTCATGTATGCTATTGGTGATTTAATTTTTTTTAAATTAACCCTTTTTCTAAATATTCTTTATGTATATGTGCATAATTATTTGCTGCTTGGAATTTTTAACTATAGGCTATTTTGTCTTTGTGTGGTGCTCATATGAAAGGAGGAAATGTTTTGTTTCCTATTTCTTGTTACTCTACATAAATACATTTTATACATGTGCTTATCTGATGAGGCATTTATCAAAGTATGTAAAAGACCACTTTTGATAAACCTAAATAAAAGAATGAAACAAATGACAAAATTGTGGGGAAGGGAATGAGGGAGAGAAGGAAGGTATAATCAGACTTTGAGGTTTGTACATACCCATCTTGAAAAGCAGGTTCTTCCAAAGCACCTTCAGTGTTAGTGTCAGTTGCACTTTCATTCAGGTTCACTGATCCTTCGACATCCCTAGGTCTGGCCCCTTCTTGTGTGTAATTCCTAGATGGCGTTTCTCTTTGTCCTTCAGTGTCTTCCTTATGATGTTCTAAAGTCAACCTTGGTGCTGATTTTGGTACTGTTTCTGTGTCACTTTGCTCTTTTGCATTACTTCTGTATTCTTTGGAGCTCTCTTCACCGTAGCCTTCAGAGGTTACAGTGTTGTTGTTACCACTCAAAGCATCTCTTGTCTCCAGATGTTCTAATTTGGTTTGGGCATGATGCTGCCAACTCCATTTTGGATCTTCCACAGCTTGTTTGTCCTCTTGTAGATCTTGGGTAGTATTCACTAAAGCCTTTGACGTTGTTTCTTTGAGAGAGACCACCTTCTTAGTTTTTTGGTTTAGTGATTTTTGCATGGAAGCCTCTTGATGTTCGCTGTTTGACGTAGTTGTTTGTGAGTTAACTTTGGTAGGACTATTTGCTTTAGGTGATTGCTTAGGAAAAGTGGATTTCTGACCTTTTCCAGATTTTGGTAACACTTTGCTGCTATAAGTAGTTGCAGGAATTTTGAAAGTTGGTGCAGATCTATTGCTAACCATCAAAGGTGGGAAAGTGTGCTTGTGTTGACCCCCTTTTTTATCGGTATGTGCCTTTCGGCTAGTTTGTGAGAGCGAACCTGGATGTGTACCATTTGATGAGTTATCTTTGATGACATCGGGTATCTTAGAGTTATGTGCAGGTTTGGTTTGTTGGTGTCTATTCCTAGAGGATGAACGTCTGCCTCGAGAGGAGTTGAGATATTTCTTTTAAGTTTCTCTTCATTCTGCAAAGTTGGTGAACCCTTCATGTGTTGATTCATTTTCTTACTTTGCTTTTGCTTACGTAAACCATGTTGAAAGGTTTGCTTGTGTTCATTCTTCTTGGTTGGCTGTTCATTTTGAGAAAGGTTATTTGGTAGTGTTTTAAACTTGCTTTTAAACTTGCCTTTGTTTGTCTGTTTCGTCATTTTTTCCTTTAGCTTCTCCAAAGTACAATCCTTTATCTCAAAATCTCTGTCTTCCAAAACATTCTTAGAGGATATAGTGTCTCTGTTTTCACCTGTCTGAGTGTGCAAGGTTGTTTTGGATTGACTTTCAATAATTACGTTAGATTTGAGACCTTTGGCAGACAATTGAGCACTTCCTTTTGCCTGTAAACCAATCTTGCCCTGCTGCTCATTGCTGGGCATTTCTTGTACACTATTACCATCATCTAAAGAGGATAATGATGTTTCCTGTAGTGGAATGTCTTTCACTTCTTTGTCAGGTTTGGTATCTTTAAATTTTTCCTCACTCGGTATCTGTTGTAATATATGAGATGAAGCATTTATTTTACCATCTGATGTAGTTTCTCTACTTGCCATGGCATGTAAGGTTTCTTGGATCAAAGCTGCCTGCTCAGCTTGAGCTCTTTCCGCTGAGCTCTTGGTGGATTCTTCATGTGGTTCTTTTGTTGGTGATTTGGATATAGTTTCAAGTTGGTGACCAACTGGACAAACTATATTTCCCTTCTTTGAAGTTGTTGTTGGTTCCGGTGATACTTTAGATGTGCAAGGTTGGTGTGGATTTGTTGGCAAGGGTGGAGAATAATTTTGTATTTCAAATACAGCGGATCCAATCTTCTTTTCTTTTAAATTGTCCGAGTTTATTTGTAGAGGACCAATTGCATCCTTTGAGATTGATGATCGTAAAATTTGTTGGAGTCCTTGTCTTCCAGTGGAAAAAATACTTATTGGGATTCTTTGTGGGATTTGTTTGGTAAGGTGAACCACTAGTTGATCCAAGAAAGCTGTTATCACTTGCTGTGGCCAGGTTTTAACATCTTTATTTGTTGCAGTTTGAACAGGTTCTGCTATTTCAGGAGCTCTTTGATCACCTTTGGAAGGGTCACTTTGCATAAATTGTGCAACAACACATTGTCTTGTAGATGCTGCTGAAATTGTTTGCACTGCATGTCCTTTGGTATTTTGCAGTTTGTCAGTGCTAATTTCATCTGATGTTATGGACAAGGTCTCCTTATTGGTCTTGGATCCAGCCATTACCTTTAAAGCTAGAATATGTGATGCACCTAAGTCTTGCAGGTTTTGTGGCAGTTGCTCTTCTGTGGCAAGAGTAGGATCACTCATCAAATCTGGAGAGGCCTCCAATGAGATATTCTCACTAAGACTAGCTTCATGGAGTGAGCTTACTTGTTCTGCTGAAACTGTCATGGTAGAGCCCAGTTGCTCTTCTGTCTCAGAGGTAGGACCGGTTTTCAAACCAGCAGAGGACTCTATTGGGGTTTTCTCACTAAGATAAGTTTCATGGAGTGAGCTAGCTTGTTCTACTGAAACTGTTATGAAAGGGTCCAGTTGCTCTTCTGTCTCTGAAGGACTGGGCGTCAAACCTTGAGAGGCCTCTGATGGGATATTTTCACTAAGACTAGCTTCATGGAGTGAGCTCACTTGTTCTGCTGAAACTGTCATGGTAGGGCTCGGTTGCACTACTGTCTCAGAAGTAGGACCAGTCAATCAAATCTTGAGAAGCCTGCAAAGGGATGCCAAAGGGATATTCTCACAAAGACGACGCGTAATGGAGTGAGCGACTTGTTCTGCTGCTTGTTGTGGTAGGGTCCAGTTGGTTGTCTGTCTCTAGAGTAGGGACAGTCTTCAAACCAGCAGAGGCCTCCAATGAGGTTTTCTCACTAAGACCAGTTTCATGAAGTATGTTTGCTTGTTCTAGTGGAACTGTCATGGTAGGGCCCAGTTTCTCTTCTGTCTCAGAAGTAGGACCAGGTGTTGCTGACACTGTTGTGGTAGGGTCCAGTTGCTCTTTGGATTCAGAAGGACCAGTCATCAAACCTTGAGAGGCCTCCAATGGGATATTCTCACTAAGACTAGCTTCATGGATTGAGCTCACTTGTTCTGCTGACTCTGTTGTGGTAGGGTCCAGTTGTTCTTTGTCTCTGAAGGACCGGGCATCACCTTGAGAGCCTCTGATGGGATATTTTCACTAAGACTAACTTCATGGAGTGAGCTTACTTGTTCTGCTGACTCTGTTTTGGTAGTGTCCAGTGATCATCTGTCCTCCAGAGTAGGGCCAGTCTTCAAACCAACAGAGGCCTCTAATGAGGTTTTCTCACTAAGACCAGTTTCATGAACAGTGCTTGCTTGTTCTAGTGGAAGTGTCATGGTAGGACCCAGATACTCTTCTGTCTCAGAAGTAGGACCAGCCATCCCTGACACTGTTGTGGTAGGGTCCAGTTGCTCTTTTGCTGCAGAAGGACCAGTCGTCAAACCTTGAAAAGCCTTCAGTGGGATATTCTCACTAAGACTAGCTTCATGGAGTGAGCTTACTTGTTCTTCTGATGCTGTTTTGGTAGTGTCCAATTGATCATCTGTCTCCAGAGTAGGGCCAGTCTTCAAACCAGCAGAGGCCTCCAATGAGGTTTTCTCACTAAGACCAGTTTCATGAAGTGTGCTTGCTTGTTCTAGTGGAACTGTCATGGTAGGGCCCAGTTTGTCTTCTGTCTCAGAAGTAGAACCAGTCATCGCTGACGCTGTTGTGGTAGGGTCCAGTTGCTCTTTTGTTGCAGAGGAAGGACCAGTCGTCAAACCTTGAGAGGCCCCTAATGGGATATTTTCACTAAGACTAGCTTCATGGAGTGAGCTTACTTGTTCTGCTGCAACTGTCATGGTAGGGCTCAGTTGGTCTACTGTATCAGAAGTAGGACCAGTCATCAAATCTTGAGAAGCCTGCAATGGGATATTCTCACTAAGACTAGCTTCATGGAGTGAGCTTACTTGTTCTACTGATGCTGTTTTGGTAGTGTCCAGTTGATCTTCTGTCTCTTGAGTAGGACCAGTCATCAAACCAGCAGAGACCTCCAATGAGGTTTTCTCACTAAGACCAGTGTCATGAACAGTGCTTGCTTGTTCTAGTGGAAGTGTCATGGTAGGACCCAGATACTCCTCTGTCTCAGAAGTAGGACCAGTCATCCCTGACACTGTTGTGGTAGGGTCCAGTTGCTCTTTTGCTGCAGAAGGACCAGTCATCAAACCTTGAGAAGCCTTCAGTGGGATATTCTCACTAAGACTAGCTTCATGGAGTGAGCTCACTTGTTCTGCTGACACTGTCATGGTAGGGCTCGGTTGATCTTCAGTCTTAGAAGTAGGACCAGTCATCAAACCTAGAATGCCCTCCAATGGGGTTTTCTCACTAAGACCAGTTTCATGAAGTGTGCTTACTTGTTCTGCTGAAACTGTCATGGTAGAGCTCGGTTGTTCTTCCGTCGCAGAAGTAGGACCAGTTGTCAAACATTGAGTCCCCTCCAATGGGATATTCTCACTAAGACTAGCTTCATGGAGTGAGCTTACTTGTTCTGCTGACAATGTCATGGTAGGGTTCAGTTCTGTCTCAGAAGTAGGACCAGCCATCAAACCTTGAGAGGCATTCAATGGGATATTCTCATTAAGACTGGCTTGGAATGTGCTTACCTGTTCTAGTGAAACTGCCATGGTAGGGTCTGGTTGCCCTTCTGTCTCAGAAGTAGAACAAGTTGTCAAACCTGATGCGGTCTGCATTGGGATATTCTCACTAAGACTACTTTGTTCTGGTGCAACTGTCATGATAGGGCCGGGTAATTCAGACGGTGTTAGCAAAGGAGACTCATCAGGTTGTGGTATGCTAAAAGGCATAACGGACATGCTTGGTGAGCTATTTGGAAGAATAGATGCTTCCACAGGACTGGATTCAACTTCTGGGTTTACCTCACCTGTGAAACCAGGATTTGCACTCATCGGCTCGCTTTCGCTACCATTCATACCCACATGAAGTGAATTTCTATCTGTTGAGGGGGCCAAGTTTTCATCACTACTAGATTCTTGAGCAGGTAATTTGAGTTTCTCTTGTAGTGGCTTTACAATAGCCTTTGGCTTTGGCAGCGCCTTATACACCTTTTCAGTATTGGTGGCAGCATGTACCCTCTTGTAACTCTTTGTGGCAGAATGATAACCACATTCAAAGCTTCCATAGTTACTGGCAGTAATGTCTGTTTGGGAACCTTTGGAGGATTTGTGAAGTTTATTTACTCGAGTGCCAATCGCACTCTGCTGCTGGTATTTTTGATATCCTTGTATTGTAGGTCTAATAATATCAGGCTGAATGTCAGGATTTACTACGGGAAGGCAAGACAATACGAAGTGCAGAAAGCTTTCATCAATGTGAAATTGCTGTGTAGATGCTGCAAACAAAGAAACAAATTAAGACAATTATTTTTTTTTTTTGCTTTTTAAAATTGATCTATATGTCGGATCAATATTAACACTTTAACAAAGGGTATTTTCTGTTCAGGTCTGGAACAGGAATGATTAATGTAGTTATGATTCCCTTTTTCACTACTAGTTATGATTACCTTTTTCACTACTAGTTTTGATTACCTTTTTCACTACTAGTTATGATTACCTTTTTCACTACTAGCAGGGATGCAAATTTGATGAGAATCTCAGAATCGATTCTCGCAGTGATTCTCGTAGCATCCAGATATGAGAATCATTTTCTCCCATTGAATCATGTATTAAATGTTGTCATTTCAAGTAAATTTGATTCTCACAAACTCAAACGAATTTGCACCCATGACTAGTTATGATTAACTTTTTCACTACATGTTATGATTACCTTTTTCACTACATGATATGATTACCTTTTTCACTACATGTTATGATTACCTTTTATGATCATGGGCGGATTTAGGGGGGCACACCCGACCAAAGGGTGCCGGGCGCCTTGTAGATATAGAAAAATGCCTTTTGCCGCACAGGGCGCTGGGCACCCTGTATATCTAGGAAAATGGCCTTTTGTGGGCGCCCTTGGCGACACAATTTGTAAAATTTTCCGGCTCGCTGCGCTCCCTCGCTGGGTAGACACAATCTGTTTCACTCCGTTTGAAATTCTGAAGAGCAGGGAGGTACTCTTCTTTGTTGTGTTGTTTGGTGCTCTGGTGCTTGAAAAAATATAGGCGTAACTCAACTTGCTTCTGCTATCATCATTATATGTATTTAGAATAAATATTTTGAAAACCTACTTAATTCCCAGTCAATCAGGAAGTCACACCAACATGCGTTATTTTCTTGTACGCAAGAAGGCATTAAAATCGATGTGACAAAATATTTTATTAATGTTGCGGAATGTCAACTACATATCTAAGTTGGTCTAATATGACGTGAAAGGGTGTTTGGGGGTTAAAACAATGAATTTAAAAGCGATGAATTTTAAGTTTTGAAAAAGCGTGGTCTCTGAAGTTATAGAAGTCCCAACAAATTTGAAAGCATCCAAATCATTAATTGAAGTGTGTGCTACAAAAAAGTCTGTGTACGTTTTACTCTATCTGTTTTAAGAAAGCGTTTTTACAAAAAAGTCTGTGTACGTTTTACTCTATCTGTTTTAAGAAAGCGAAGCCCTTGGAAAGTATATAGCCTTACATTTTCTGGCATCACGGAATTGAATTCTCATATGCTATAACATGATTTTCATCGATTTGAACTACAGACGTGTGCAGGGCCTGTGGACAATAGAAAGGCTGTTTGCCTATTGTATTTGTGAAAGCCCGTGTAAAATGACCCTTTAGGCCTGTCCAACAATTTTCGCTGTGAACAATAGTACTTGGGTAACCTGCCGACTGATTCCTATCAGTTTTCTGGCTGACAACAGAGAAATGATTCATAAACTGCCAGACTAATCATCGCTATTCCCTGAAGTTGTGTGGTAACTGAACCAGACATAGGGGAAATAGTGGGAAAGGATTGTAATTTTGATGAATTGTGGTAAAAAAAAAAATTCCCCACATATGTAATTAGTTGTCTGTGTATAGGGAACGCAGCAGGCATTTGAAGGTATGTTTATTTAGGCGTGTACTATGGTACTTGCTTGACCTCAGTTTCAAAAATTTGCATACATACTAAACATTTTCTACTGAAAATATTGAAAAAAAAAGTTAACCCACCTTAAATATAGATTTACTAATTGTAAGTTGTTTGGAAGAGATATATAGTAGCTTAAGAATCATGTAAAATGCTCCAGAATAGAATTAATTTCAGCTTCATCCAACTCCACAATATATTAAATAACATGTTATAAAAAAAAAATTCGACTGTAATTATTACTTTAAGATAACAAAATGGACCAAGCCCAGTGCATTCATTCGTCAGGATAATTGCATAAGGTCTGCATATCAGATTTTTTTTCTTTCGAGACAAAAATTTACTCAAAAATAAAAGAAGCTTTGTGCAGGGTACAACATAGGATTTTTTAAAAAAACCAATACAGCACATAACAGATTGAAGTGGTAGCTGTATAGTAAGCAAAACAAAACCCAGGATTTGAACCTAAAGGTCCATTCATAATTCCACTGCAATGCAGTGGAGTGGAAGTGTGAACAGTCTAATAAGACCTTCCAACTGCACCGAGATGGCATCTGCCTGTTATGTGATAAGTAGAACTACGAAATGATTTTGTAAATAAAGGGTGTTTCCTTAAGGTGACCCATCTGACCCACTTCTTTCTGACACACTTATGAATTTGGAAACCTTAAAGGCACTATCAGTGATTCACCCAAAAGAGTCCAAATATTTGAAATGTTTCAGAATTAGCTAAAAAGTGAAGGCTAAGTCTGTAGAATTGTCATAAGTTATCTTTTCCAACTGATAAATTGATAGAAAATTGAAAAGAAGTTGGCAGTGTTCAAAGATTTGAATCTCCATTCAATTATGTGTTGTAGTAAGTGTCTGTACGGACAGTAATGACTAAAATATCCAGTTTGTGTCCTTATTCGGTTGCTTTTGGTCTTGTCATTTTCAGGGTATGTTAGGATACCTATCCTTGTTACATGCAAAAATCTGATTTTTGATGATTTTGTTTTCGATTTTCTGGTTTAGCAAATCACTGTTAGTGCTTTTAACAGAATAAACCACATTTATTCCATCAAGGTTTCCAAATTCATAAGCATGTCAGAAAAATGTGTCAACTTATGGAAACACAGGTAAATAAAGGCCAGTTTACAGCATCCAAAGAGAGTATTTACTACACCCATCCAAAATTACTTACCCATCTTGTTTGATAACAATTCTGGTCATTGCAACCTTATGTGAACATTTGGAGTTCAGGTGCTGATCTGTGTATGTGAGAAAAGAGAAATCTTCAGGTACTGAAAATTATGCTCTTATTTTATACTTGAGTAATAATTGTTTGAACTGATTCGAACAATTTGCTGCATGTGTGTGTGAAGGTGGCACTGCTGTAGACAGCACGTAAACACAACAATTAAAATAGACACGCGATGCACCCGTATACAGGTCGCACACGCCAGTACTGCGTACGCTTAGTTCAAACAATTATTATGGCGACTTTAGTTGTGGGTATATTATCATGTCCACCCACACCTGTTTTCCCGAATGAGTAAAGTGCACCTAGGTTTAGATATGAGTCACTGCAGCTGTATCCTGCTTAATATAGGTACCTGTAACTACATAGCTGGGCTTGATAAGGGAAAAAACAAAAAAAAAATCCTAAATACCATTGTATCAGGTCTGTAAATAACTATGGCTTACAATACATGTATGTGCTACATTACATATTGTGAGTCACATACTCTTAAAGATCCAGATGCAAGTTTAAAAATATAGTAATGTCCAAAAATATGACTCGTTCATTCATATTGTAACGTCCAAAAATATGGGCCAATTATATTTTATGTAACATCTTAAAATATAGAACCATTAATATGCAGGCCAAAAAATCTTTATAGTACAATCCACATTTTAGACCCATTTTTGACACATTTAGTAGTACTTGACAAAAAATAATCCATTTATATCTGAAAAACCCATTCAACCATATAGCAGTATTGTGCAAAAATACCCATTGCTATAGTATTTATGAAAATGCGACCCATGTGAGGAGCACTGAGCAAAAGAGTAGAAGAGTAGGGTTTTTCTAGTTTAGTAACTTTATAGGCCTGTGGTGCAATCCTCTTAGCTAAGAAAAATGAGTAGTAAAAAAAAAAAGAAAAAAAAAATGAAAATGTCTAAAAAGTGTCTTTTGAAGAGAAAAAATTAGTTGCTATATAATAACAAGGTTTTTTTTTTAAAGAAAAAAGTAGAAAAAAGTGACTTTTTAAGAGATTTTTTAGTAAAAAAAACACAATGTAGCTTTTGTAAGTCTGTATGCTTGTATGTGCATGCGTGCATGTGTGTGTTCCAGTTTGGTTAGGTTTTAGTTTTTCAGGTCTTCAAAATGTTGAAGTCCGATTTAAATCAGACTTGGGGTTCCTTCATATATGAATGATGACAAAGGTCATGGATCAAGGTCAAAGGTCATCTGAGGTCATGTTCTATACTGCCATCTTGCCAGGGGGATGACACAAGTTGCTGTATTTTTATGTCTTGTCATGCTTACATAATGTAGGTTTTCACTCAATTGGTTAAGGCATAAAACGCTTGTTAAGAGCTCATGCTGGCATGATGGACATTGATGGGGGGGGGGGCGGGTTCCTAATAAAATTATGACATAAAAATTGATTTTCATTACCTGAGAGTATGTTAGCATTAGGTTAGGATTTGTTTTGAAACATACAAAACAAACCAAAACTAATAACAGTATACTTTGGGAAAATATAAGAATTTAAAATTAATATGCATATAGAAATTTTGTTTAGCAATAGTACTGGTTGTTTCATTTAGGCCTCAACAATATTTTTTTATGAAAGTTCATGAGTTTATAATGACTGTTTGTCTTGAATATATCATATGGATTAGCCGGTTTGTTGGTTTACTATTTCCTCTAGAAAAATAAATTAACTGCTTTAATTTTTTTTTCAAAACAAACCATTTGCCTTCATATTTTAGAGTATTATTGCAGTAGGCCTACTGGTATATGCAAAGTGTGTGTACATGGTTACAAGTGATTGAGGAAAAGTTCATGATGCTTGCATGATTGCAGTGAACCTGATCAAAAAGCAGCTCTAATGGTTTATTTGCCTGGCCATATAGGTTCTGCCGTGCAAATTCTGCCCAGCAACTGAGCGCACATCTAACACATACTTTTGAGTTCAATTGTCAAGTCCATCATGGGTATCAGCCAATAAAATTGCTTATAATTTTCACAGCTGTTTAAGAAAACATGTGTGTCGAGAGTGCGGTTTCGGAAGGGGACTATGAAATGGGCTCTGTCTGTATGTCCATCTGTATGTCCGTCCTTGAGAAAAATGTTAACTCTAGAATTTCTGTGCTAAAAATGTTAACCCTATCTGTTTGCAGCTGAATTGAATGGGGTGGTATGATGTAGTTTAAGTTGTCACTAAAGGTCCATCCATTCTAGCATAGCGGTGCGGGGTAGCAACTCAATGCAAGTTTCAAAATATTGGCACAGATTATTGCAGTGCAGTGAAATAAATACGACAGCAGCTGATGTTGATACTGCGTTGAACTGCAGTGAGGTGTGGCACCGCAACGCATCGCAGAAGGTTCTGCGGTGTGTTGCAGTGCGGTGCGATGAGTTTGCATTTTTTATTCTACACATGTAAAATCCAATTTTGAAGTCCGTATATTTATAATCATTTTAAAATCTTGCACTAATTAATCATAGGGTATTGCCATTGATGTTTGTTTTGATACTGAACACGAAGGCATAATTGAGTTGCACCGCGCTGCGACACTGCAAAAAGTTAAAACATTTAACTTCATTTGCGACGCGTTGCAGTGAGGTGCAGCATGGCAAATTTTAGGTAAATTTGCCGCAGTTTGTTGTAGGCCACTACAGTTTTGATGCGGAACGTGACCTGCAGTGACCTTTGCCGCTTTTTGATGTATAGATCAGTTCTGTGACGGAAGTGGATAAAAACGTGGTAAATTTGGCGCATTGCCCCTTGCCGCAGTGCTAGTATAAACGGACCTTTAGTGATTGTGACATATTTTATGCATTGCGTAAAGAAGAGTTTGTCTTATTATTATTAATTGTGTTTTTAAATTGTCTTTTCTTGCTTTTATACAGTTCTAAAAGTTGCCACGTGCAGACTACCGCCAACTTCCGTGTGGTGAGTAAAATATTTTGTTGTTTTACATTTTGATATTCCTTAATAATAATTTACCACTTTGCTTTAACAGTATAGCACAGCAGGTACAGTGATCAATGATCAGATACTTAACATCATTTTCCTTTCCCCACCCACAGGAGTATGAATTATGGTAAAAGGAAAACTCACTGTGTGGGAGGAGTCGTCATTCAATACAGCAAACGATACTAGGGTAGTCTGGCCCTATATACAAAGTGCAACTATTTTAAAGGGGGTTGGCCTGATTTAAGGATATGAAGTTTTCATCTTGATAGATTGGCCTTCACTCGTAAACCCCATCTGTAAAATTTCATGCCAATATTTCAATCCGTTTTGATGCGAGAACTAAAAACGTGATTTTGCAAGCCCCATAGAGTATTCTGTAAAATTAATATTGGTCGACCAAAATGGGGCACATTTTCGCTGATAACTTTCAAACCAAACATCATTTGGCTCTAAGATTTCACAGGGTAAATGAGAAATAGTAGCTTTCTTCTGATACGGAAATGTTGACCACTTCCGGTAAAATCTGGAGCTTCTGGGGACGACTATGCAGAAAACTCAACTTCAACCAAAATTGAGGGCAATGTTTGTCTACATTTGGAAGAAAATGACTGATAGTGGCTTTAAATGCACCAACTTTTTTACCACCAATGTGCAGGAACGGTTGCCATAGGAAACTGTTCTATAACATTCAATACATCTATATAATATTGAATGGCTTTTGAGTATGATTCAAAAATGATTCAAAAATGTATTCATGTATCACATGAGCCATTCATTATTATTATTTAAATATATCAGGTTTACTAAAACCAAACCTTGTGTTGTATTGGTGAGTCTTGTTCAAACTCCCCAGAACGATACACTACAGATATCTGTAGTGTATCGTTCTGGGGTGTTTGACTAAATTGACTACAGTGTTTCAAGTTCAATGTCAGCTAATGGCGTTCTCATCGAAGGATTCGTGGTGTCTTACATCACCTTTCTCGATTGCAAGTCTTCAGCTTTACCAGGCTTTATCCTTGGTAATGTCAATTACCAATAATTCTTAAAATGCTGACAATTGGTAAATCTCACGGGCCTTTATGAAGCCATTTTGTTTTCCATAGTGCTGCATTAGGTTCTCGTGCTGTGGTGACTGATGCAGCGTTTTGTTATAGTCGCGATGACCACTTGGTATCAGTGAATTTTTAATATCGATAGGCATGCACTCACTGGAAACAATAAATGATCGCTAAAAATATCCTGATGCGATACAATATTATAAAAATATTGTATCACATGATCCGGGGACTTTCGTTTGTACCACTCAGAAGCCTGATATAAATAATAAACAATTCTGTTCTCAGGAAATTTTTCATACATTCACATTAGTTTACACAACCAGCTTCATCATGAATAGTACTAGCCACAGACTTGATGTACACTTCCAGGCAAGGATTGTGTTTTTTGCCCCGTAGATGGATTTATATAACACATAAAAATAATTCTGTCATTTGGTTGGTGACACATGTCGTAATATATTTGAGACTAGTTCCCCAGTATTTCACAGGAGGGAAAAAGTTCCCATAAAACCGACTATTCGTCATTTTTTCCCTGCGTTGGTATCTTGCATGGCCGTGCCTCACGGTGATCTGACCCGATCAGCAACCCGACCTGTGA
Source organism: Ophioderma brevispina (assembly GCA_023653785.1). Taxonomy (NCBI): domain Eukaryota; kingdom Metazoa; phylum Echinodermata; class Ophiuroidea; order Amphilepidida; family Ophiodermatidae; genus Ophioderma; species Ophioderma brevispina. The sequence continues at coordinate 40,253 of JAMKCH010036219.1, forward strand.
CATTGCATCGATCGCGAACATATCTTCTGCTTGATATTAGTACGTGTTTACGTTTCACCGCTGGGCCCATTTCGGTTGAATTGGGACGAGTCCCACAAGTGCTTAGGGCGCTGTGTTGAGTCACGACGGATCGTGCCGTAGATATAGTGCTAATACCATAAAATAAATCCTATGTCTATGTCAGTTCGAGAAATTTGTGGGAGAGAGCCGCATTTAGATTGAACCATGACTAGGTTAAGGCTTGAGTTGCGGTCATGACATGGCGGTGGCAGCTGATCTCGACGGAGTTCATTGGCAAGTTTTTCAAATTAGAGAAATATATTTATAAGTTATATAAAACAAATATTGACTGCTCTATTCATGAAATGGTGCAAAATACCTGTGTACACTCAACAGCTATCTGCACCATCGCGAAGTAACTATACCTTGTTACACCAGCTCTCAGCACAAACAGTATTTCTTGGTCATGGTCAATTTTTAGATATTTTTATTTTTAATAAGAAGACTTGCATGAATATAGAGATGATGGCAGATTCGAATTTCATAAAGATTTTCTTTTAAAAAATGACCCAAAAAATGCTAAACAGAGAATGGGTGTACAGCTCCCCCAATTTGTCTACTATCGACTGGTAGCAACAACAGAGTCGCCATTAGGATCAATGGTACTATAGAAGAGACACATCACTGTATACCTAATATAACAGTGTACTTTGGAAGCCCTGTCTTGCAGTTACTGCATTGCAATAGTTGGTTGTGTACTGTGCAGTAGTAACTGCCGCGGTAGACATGTTGTAGCTGCCGTATAGGCTTGCACATAAGAAAACGGACATCATTCTTTAGATAGGTAGGTAAAAAAATAAGCTGTAAAAACCAACCAAAGCCTGGGACCAGGAGATACCAGGGCATTGGGTAGCCAGGTGGGGGCCAGAGGGGGCAAAAATGCCCCTCTGAAAAATATTTTGAGAGAAATCGGGAAATAAAATATAAAAAATGGATATTCAGTTAAATCGCCATTTTTCGGATTCTTTGCCTTGCGACTGGGAAATTTTGTGATCGGGAAATTTTTGTACCTACCGGGAACTTGCCCTCGGAACCGACGGGGCTGGCTACGTTGCGTCCCAGGGTAAAAATGCAGCATGGTGTGCATGTGCAACATGCAGCACATATAACCCATACACCGCTACACACATTATGCATGCATTGCGGCACTGTATGTGCTCTCTTCCCCCCTCCAAATTGTTTTCTCATGATTTCGCAAGATAGGTGTGTTGCTTGTGCATTGTTTTGACCTCTGTGATGTGATATGATATATGATATGATAGGCTCAGCCCATGATGGAAGGACTCGGCCCTTGTTTTTTTCCTGCCCCTCCTTCTTTGTAGGCCTATATGCTAAGTGCTACAGCTCTCTTTCCAGTTAGTGGTTTGTAAAAGGGTAACGGAAACCCAAGTATTGCAAACGTATTTAAAAGGCTTATGATGTATTATGCTTTGTGAAGTCTATTATTGGAGTTGACTTGATCAATAGTTGTTTTCAAGTGGCCTAGCTTTGTTGGAAACACGGTTGTAATTTCAGTTGTTTTGATTTCGCAATCAGTAGAGCTTATCACGTAGATACAATACACACATGGACGCAGCCATATACCACTCTTACTTTCTCTCCTTCTGAAAAATTGAAATGAGTAGATTACTTACCTATTTTGCCCTCTAAACTCCAAAACTTGATTTCACCAGGTTACAGGGTACTTAATTCATCTTCAAGATCTAATTAATTTGGGGGTAAATCAGGCCATAAAAATAACAATGGGCCTTTTGTGGCATGTGAGCTTCTACTGCACTTTATTACTAGCAATTTAATGATGTCATAGTTCATGTGATCTTTAAACCCTAGGTGGCGGTTATATTTATGATATCGCATGCCCAGCTAGGGATGTTAATGCCTGTTGACTGTGATTGATTGCTATCATTGATAGATGATCATATTGTGGGACATTATTATCATCTTGGAAAAGTGGTTTTGCTGTGTGTGGGATGTGTAGTGTGAAGAAAAAAATCAGCATGTTTGTGACCTTGTTCTTGAGATATACAGTTAATATTATTTTCTTTGAGAAGCCGATTCCCAAAACCTATATAGTGAATCCATGGCCTAACCGCTTTTTTTTTCAGGGGGGGGGGGGGGGGGGGGGCAGAGGCGGGGAACATAATTTTAGGGGGGGCAAGCATGTATTAAAAATGTTAGTCTCGTAATGGCCTATGTAAAGTACCAATTTTTTCAGGGGGGGCAAGATTCCCCACAGGGGGAGCAAGCTGCCCCCCCGACCCCCCTCTGGTTACGCCACTGCGTGGAATCAAAAAAAATTGTGCAACGGTTGCAGGTGACCTTGACCTTGACCTTGATTAAAGTCACTAAAATCTATAGAGTTGCCTGTTGTTTTACTAAAGAAAATCTAATATACTTTCCAATGTTGAAAAATGAAAGAAACGATTAAAAAAATAAGCCAGATATGACCAATTTTGTAAAGCCAACAACCCTTTTCCCTAATTCCAAGGGATTTAACACGTTAAAGCAAGAATACGTCAATGATGATATAAGGGCATAGCAGTATGAAAAGTAATGATCTATGAATAGCCATAATCTCCTTAATTGAATATTAAAAAGAATTTTCATGTTCACCCAAAATCTCAACCAATTATCCTGAAGTGTACATGAAAAGGGTTTTCAACACTACTGTAACCCAGGTATAGATACAAGTCATGGCAATTAAAGGGACTCCTATAAACTCTTGCAATATCCTAAACAATGGGAAGATTTCTTTTTTCTTGCTCTGCAACAGGTGAATGGTGTTGGATTTCGTATATCAGTTGGCACATTGGTTATAAATAAATTAATTGATTAATCCGTAGTTGAAAAATCAAGAAAATGTAGCATTTTAAAAAAAAAAAAAAAAAAAAAAAAAATATTGACATTTTCAAAAACACAAGTTAATGTGGTTAAATCCATAGGAATGGCGAAAAAAAGGGTCGTGCTTACAAAAAATTTTGGTCACAATATGCTTTTTTTATCGATTTCTTTCATTTTTTTAAACATTGGAAGGTATATTAGATGTGTTTTAGAAAAACAACAAACAAATCTATGAAATATATGGATTGCATTAAGGTCAAGCTCATATTTAACCTTGCAAAATTTTTTTGATTCAGTAGTATATTATATTATAAATGGCAAATAGTAAAATTGCCATGTTTATAATTTTAGACAGCGCATTAGGTATAACATTTTATGAATGTCTATAAAACTGGACCATTTTAACATTGATAAAAAAGATAAAAGAAGGAAACTTCATTTCAGTACTTAATGAACTAAACAATAGCTGTACAGCTTCTTCGGTTCAAGACATTTCACACTCATTATTTTTTTCAGATCGTATCACAAATGGTTTCCCCCCAGAGGGTGTATTGAGTTAATCCCCCAATGCACCAGGTTGGGGAAATTTCACCATCAATAGCGGTCATGTGATATCTCACCAAAATCCTATTATTAACACAGAAAACCCACTGACTATTTCCACTCATTTTTCACCCCCAAAGTGTTAGTACCCGGGAATTTTTAGCATGATCATGAAAATTTGATGGTCCTCTAGCTTTGTACAACTTTTATCTTTAAGTACTGACACGCATTTAGTACAGTACAGAAATGGCAAATTGCGAATGCACTATAGTGGATGAGTTTCAAAAACACCCTTGGTTTTTCCCCCTGGCTTTAAGCCATAGGGATCAAAATACAAACTTATTGGGTGTATGGCATACATACTGGTTAGGTTGACTGTGTAGTGCTTTCATAAGAAAAGTCAGATTTTCAAATTCATCTGAATGCTGACAAGGAATCATTGAGGAATCTAAAGGTAAAATGACCCTGATAATGGGGCATTCTTTGAAAATTATACATTGCTGTCTTCCCACAAATAAATGTGATTACCACCAGGACATGCTCTAAATATGTTCTGACCAAGCTATTGGTGTATAGAAATCGGAGTCAAATTTAGTGGCGATTGATTAAAGCAGCATTCTTTGAATGGTGTCTGTAAAGCAAATGGCACACAGGAATTGCTTTGGTAGTGTGTGTATGTCTTTGGTAAAAATGTTGACCCAATTTTTAATCCTAAATATAATTGCCCCTTGTTTCCACATACGTGCACACATTTTATTGGCAATTGAATGTAATGGTCCTTGAGTAGTAACCTACAGGTTACCCCTCTCAAGAGTGGATCAAATGTAATCTTGAGGTCATTAGAGGTCATTACTTAAAATGGTCAGAATTATCAAATTATTTGGTTTATCCCCATTTGTTGATCACTTTTCATGATACTTGGATACAGTAGTCCTTGGGTAGTGTTCCATGTGTTGGTGATCTCATGTGACCTTGGTGACCTCATGTGACCTTGGTGACCTCATGTGACCTTGGGACCTCATGTGATCTTTCCCCTATTTACAAACCACAATGGCAGATGGCACATATGTTTGGTGAATGCTGTATTCTATCTTGCTATTGAGATGCTCTTATATTTTATATTTGGCAAATAAAGGTATTTTTGAACTATTTCCTTGTAAGGTGTATTTCCCCACCAGGGGGGTTACACATTTTAACTTGTAGTTTTTTGTTTTCTTAGCGATTACTCTTGCCTTAAAACGAAGGTTTATGTATCAGTCATCTGTCATTTGTGGAAATAATTGAAATAAGCTTCAATATGTTTGAGGGTAGACAGTATAATTACAACACAGTTATATGTGATTTGATCAAATTAATGAGTCATTTGTCACTAAAATTGATTTAGAGATATAGTTAATGATAACATCAAAACTTTCTGTTGAGGGACAACATTATTCTGAGCAAGTTTCGAACTTGCTTGTTATTGTAATCGGCTCTGTAGAATAGCATACCTTTTTATTTTGCTCAAAATTTCACTGATAGCAAACTTTGCGGATTAAATGGCCCTTAAATTTGCTGTCCAAATGGCATTTAATTTGAGAAACATACCAGTGTACCATACCAATAAAGAAATTACATCACTTCTCTTTTAAAATATAACTAGTGTACATGTATTTCCACACTTGTGATTCAAAGAATTTTTTTCGGATGCCATGCAAGAATGTAGTGCACCCAAGATTTTGTTAGCCTTAGAGCAGCCTAGTTAGTAGTGTATAACCTGTTTGCACATTCACAACAATGAAATTACATCATAGTCTAGCAGATTATATGGGTTCCCATGCACCCCCATTAAAAATGATTTTTTTTAATCTGTACAATGTCTCTTTTAAAAAATTTTGATGTTAGTACCCAAATCAAATATTGTCCCCTGGGTCGGTCCGTTTCGATTTAGTTGAAAAGAATCTCAAATGATTCGTCTCATCATAAGGAATCAGAAAAATATAGTTTGACATATTTCTGATATTTAGGTACAGAGATATGGGTGTAAATGTGATAAAGGTCATTAACTTTTGATTGGTCATTGTACGGGGGGCAAACTTTTGAAATGCATGGATCTTAACACAATTGATGTCAAGTTGTTGGTATGAGCATGAACAATCCAGAAAAGTATAGTTTGTAATATCTAGGATGTTTAGTTAGGTGGTAAAATTTGGGGTAAAGTTACTCTTTTGTCAAATTTGCATTGTTTTGTATGGGAAATTGTGGACTACTTGTCTCTTTCCTAAAAAAATACCATAACGGAAGATCCTTAATCATGGAAACTGTACATTCCCAGATTGCTTATGCTCATACCAACAGTTTGACACCAATTTTGTCAACTTGAAGCATTTTGAAAATTTGGCCCCCTGTACAATGACCAATCAAGAGTTCAATGACCTTTATCGCATTTTCACCCATATCTCTGTAACTAAACATTACAGATATGCCAAACTATATATTTTCTGATTCCTGAAGATGAGATGAGTCATTTGAGATAACGAACCCCTTGGGACAAACTATTTAATTTTGGTAACATCAAAATTCTTTAAGGAAATGTCGTAAAGATTCTAAAGAATCCTATAGAACTGTTATACATAAATGTTTTCTGCATCAAAACAAAAAATCTGCTTAATTTCAAACTTTGGAATTAGGCATTTTAGGTAACTATCTTTAGTTCTAGTTGACTATATTTAATTAATACACAACAGATTATATTTTGAAATCTCTGAGTCAGCCTTTAAATTTAGTTGACGTAACTGCTGAATCAGGGCACCCATCTGTTAAATCTTTGTTTTTGATACTCTCTAAATTACTGTTTGTAATATAATGAATTCAAAGCTCCTTAAAACAATGGTAGCCTAATATTTTACAATGAGCAATAAACAACAACTATACAACAATAAGCTGGAATTTAGTTTTAAGAAATAGTGTACGTTGGTATGGGCATGTGGTGAGGAAAGATGACGAGCATGCTTTGAGAAGGGCCTTTGAGTTCGAGGCCGGAGGTTCGAGGAGGAGGGGACTTCCAAAGAAGACATGGAAGAAGCAAGTGGAGGAGGAGAGTAGGAGGGTTGGGTTGAGGATGGAGGATACATTGAATTGGGTGAAGTGGAAGGAAGGAGAATGGGCGGTTGCTGCCAGTGTGAGGTGAATCCAGCCACCCCCGTTTACAGGGACAAAACCGGATTTAAAACTTTGGATTTACTACTACTACTACTACTACACACACAAATGGGTCTGGAAACTGAACTGATCCACATCTGGAAGTATTTATTGATATCACATGTTTTAGGGAAAATTCATTCTCCAGAACTTTTTAGACAGGTAAATTGTTTGGATGTCCTAACTCTTGATTTCAAATAAGACAAATATTTGAAAATATGGGTCTTGTTGATAAGAAAATATTCTTTGTAAGTAGACAATGGCCTTAGAGGAATAGTTAAAAGCAATATCATTGGATTACAGTCTACAATTGATTCTTTATGTATTATTATATTAATACTGTATTATACATTTCTGTCACGTTCGATATGTTATGCTGAATAAACTGAAAGAAATGAATGGTACTTGTGTAATAATTTGTAAAACATTATGTCCTTGATGAAGCATTTTGGTTTGGAACCACTTAATTTTTAGCTACTTTTTACATTACAAAAATTTTAATACTTCCATGGCTAAAAAGATACAAATATACATATTTAAATAATCAAATTTAAAGAGGGTCCAGTCTTTTGGTATAACTGTATAAAATTTGGCAAAAAAGGTTGCATTTTGAGGGGAAATAGCAATATAAACATTATAGAAATATACAAATTAAGGTAGTTAGTTTTGGACAGATGTATATACTATATCTTGCATAGAATTGTTTTGTTATTGAAGGCACTATCAGTGATTTGCTAAATCAATAAAAAATTTTAAAATCATCAGATCAGATTTTTGCACGTCTGAGACAAGTATAGCTATCCCAACATACCCTGCAAGCGATATGACAGAAAAGCAACCTAATAAGGACATAGGATATTTCAGTCATTGTACTCTCCATATGGAAACTAATGTAATTCAATGGAGATTCATACTTTGAAAACTGCCATTTTCTTTTTTTGCCATTGTCCCATCTCGAAAAAATGCAAATTCTGCATACTATACCCTGCATTTTAACAACCACTCCTGCAATTCAATAGTTTGACCTCTTTTGGGGTGGAAAAAAAATTCCACGGATGTGCTTTAAATGATGAAAAGCATGCAGCCAGTGAATTTTTTATTGATGTGGTGCATCTACGATTAATTTCCTCTTTGTATTGAAAGCCAACTGATGAAGACAAACTTTTGTTCAATAGCTCATTAGTTGTAGGAAAACAATGTATTTCCCTTTAAGAATGCACAGCAAGTAGCCATGTTCCCTTAAACTGGTTTGAGTGTGATGCACATGTGACCATAATGCATAAGCACCTATTGCATAGTTTAAGATGTACTGAGAACAGAATCCAAAAAGAATGTTTTGTGCAGTGGGCCAGCGTACTGAGGTCGTCGATCCAAGGGGGAAAGATTCCAAGTCGTCCCGCCAGAGGGGGAAAGTTCGTAAGTGTCTCGGTATTTGCTCGCAACTAAGTTAGAATATGAACCAAATGTGCGCGTAGCGCACGAAATTGCCGAATTTACTTTAATTTTTCTTTTTTGGTTTTTTAATTTTGGGGAAAAGAAAAAGAGCGATAGAAAGGCATATTTTGGTCCCATATCCGACCCGCTTTTTTGAGCCAGCGGGGGCAACTTGCCCCCCCCCCCCGGTCGGTAACGCCACTGGTTTTGCGTCTGCGTAAAGTAAAAATTGTCCATCGGAAAGGCACCCATAAGTCACATGTTTATGACTTTTTATGTCTCCTGCAAAATGTTTTTGCTATGCTGAAGAGAGCCACTTTGGTTTTCAAAACCAGTACTCTACCTGTCCCAGTTGTCAGCGGCTAAACCGTCACCCACCCCACCCCCATTGGGTTCTAAGGGTAGCTGGTTACCCCGGTAGAATGAAAAGAAGATCTACCTACAAGGTCGTCAGCTCTGTGGGCTTGGCGGCCATCCAGCACATGCTGCCAGTGCCTTGTTATGGTGGCCATAGTTGCCCAAAGGCTAGGCCCACAACGACAACGTGGATTGGCGTCAGAGGGCATCTGGTCAATTATCTTTTGCTCCATAAATCCTCACACAAGCAGTATTGCTGAGTGTGGAGGTGTTATCCGGCCACCCCCGTTGACGGGGACAAAACCGGATTTAAAATTTCGTTTAACTAACTTCCAATAAATAGTATATATCCATTATGCAGGCGGAAAGCATTCCAGTAATATAACTGGAATGGGTGTGTGTGCATAGACCAAACCATTATTGGGTTTACATGTTATCATCGACCAAACTCAATTTTGCTGTTAGCCTTGCCAGGCATTGTCGTGCGAGAAAATCACAGGGGAAGATCTGTGCATAGGAGATAGCAATGTAGATGAAGGTGTAAGATCTCTTCTGGCTGACATGCAAACAAAGAACATGTCAAAGGCTAGTATCTAGATAAGTCCTGGACCTGTTATAAAGTATCTTTAGCAGTGGATACAAGTGCATACAAATCAACATTAAACGAGGCCTGTTCCGATCGTCTTTGGGACCCCCGATTTACCGGAAGGTAGTATCGATTTTGATATCATGAAAGGCTGTATTTTTCTCATTATCATCTGAAATTTGAGCCCTCAAATCATTTCATTCCCAAGATACAAACAAAAAACACAGTTTAGTGGTTAACCATCAATATTACACAGTATTGAATAGGCTTGCAACATGCTTATGCCTCTTATTATCAAAACGCAAGTTATTTCCCCCGGACTTGATGGGGATGTATGTGCAATGCCAGGATCTCATATCAAGAGAGAACACATACACTAAATCGGAACAAGCCCTTTAAGATAACAAGATGGGTTTCAAGTTCGAACTGAACTTATGGTGAGTGAGTTGAGGTCCTCAAAATCATTCAGAATATTTATCCAGAGGTTTTGGTCCAGTGCAAGGGAAATGTGGGGCCAGCATGCGTTTCTGGTAGAGCCTGAGGATGATCAGCACGATGGAGTCAGCGGATTGAGTCTAGGTGTAGGACATAGTGAACCAAACAGAAATGTAGAGTTGTGACGATGCAGATGATGTAGAGCGGGAGTTTGAAAATGAAGGTATATGAACTGAAGCTAGCTGGAATTCTTGAAGTGACGTCACCCATGATTTTAGCTAATAGTTGTCCATTCCGGGCATATATGTCTTTAGATAATACTTCTGTGGGTTCTGCATATGTTCTGGAAAAAAGAAAAATAGAAAATGAAGGTGTAATGAAGGACAATTTAATAAACAGATAAAATAAAGGTTGTGTTGGAAAATTGAGTGCACCTCATCGAGAAATCTCCAGTCAACCTTTAAAAGGGGCATGAAAGGGACGCTGGGCAAAAACACCAACACTCACTCATGGAATGCTATACAATTAATCTGTGAAATGTACCAAGTGTGTACCCACTGGGGGAAGTGGGGTAGTTGCTCCCCCAGTTGAAATGAGGTGATGTGGTTGCTCACCCTGCTCAAAAAGTCAGGAAAAAATGGAGTAACCTTTGCCATTTTGAACTTGATTTTTGAGGGGGTTATGACTAAACTTTGGATAACTTAACATGCAATGGACATCCTCTTCTGAGAAAAGAGTGAAGTTAGTCTTTCAATGTAATACAATAACCGGTTTAAGAATCTGAGCTGGTCTGCAGTCTCGGGCTAATCTCTCTATGGATTGGTGTTCAACAAATCGAATGGAAGTATGGGGGAGCTTGATTTAAGTATCCATTTCTGTAGTGAGCAAATTGTATAAATATCAACCATTCGTATGTTGGCTTGGAAATTTGTTAGTTGTCTTACCACAAATTACCCCTTTGGTGTGTTGCCTTCAACAAATCTATCCATTTTGACAGTGACCTTATTGCTCTAGATTAAAAACACAACAAGAAAAAATACCCCTTATACTCGCCTTGTGGTTCTTCTTGGCTTTTGTGATCATTATAATTCATAATGCGAAGATGATGACCCCCAGAGACTTGACTCCAAGGTGCATTTGTATTGATTTGACCTTAGATGACCCGAAACTGAAATGACTGTAGTGATTAAATTTCATACCATACAGAAGTTGCTACAGATTTGACCTACGTGACCCTGGGGGATGTTCTGAAATACTGTTCCATGTTTTTGGCCAGTGGACATTTGACTAAACCCGCCAAGTTAAGTCCCTTATAGTTTTTACTATGTAAACCTGGAAGTAACCCAATGACCCTTGCAAAGGATTAGAAAATGATGCATGGAATATTGACAAACCCACAAGTGCATGAATTCAAAAATGACCTATAAATTTGGCTGGAATTTTGGCCCAAACCTACCAAATTCCATGGCCAATTGGGACCTGATCTGACTGTTTGTTGGCATTAATTAAAAATACGGTGGGAGTATAAATAATGTGAGACATGGCTCTAGTACCAGCAAGGAAAAAAGGTGGGAAATTTCTAGTACCCTATGGAGAATAAGGAGAGATATCTCACTGGGGAGGCGCCTCCCCGATTACACATCCATAAACAATACAACACACTTCTCTCTTCTTGTGAAAACGTTGCACCCAACCATTAATTTTGGGTCTGTACAGCAGTCTCAGAGAAAATAGCCGGAGACAGACGGCCAGCGGTATAGAAGAACATAGAATGGTTGAAAAAAAGGACCCACAGTTATAAGAAGATAGTGCAGCACATCATATTGTATCACTGATCTCTATACTATGTATTGGAAACCTGGGTTTCATAATTGAGGCACTGACGGCCATGTTGGTAAATCTAAAAGGAGCCCAAGCAGGTGGTTAAAGACACTTATCAGGGATTTCACCCGAAAGTGTCAAAAATATTTGAATTTGCTGGAATAGCTGAAAAGTGAAGGACAGATCTCTCACAATTACCGTAAGTATTTTTCCAAATTATAAAAATTGAGAGACAAGAAGAAACATCAATATTCAAAGATATGAATCTGCATTGAATTATGTGTTGTAGCAGGTGTCCGTACGGAGAGTTATGACTAAAATAACAGATTTTGTCTTATTAGGCTGCGTTGGTTGTATCAATTCCAGGTGTGTTAAAATACCAATACTAGTTCCAGAGATGTAAACATCTGATTTTGGTATGATTTTTTTCATTATTATGATTTATCAAATCACTGATAGTGCCTTTAAGAGCCAGTCATTTACACCAATTTTGTTCCACATTGCAACATGGATAGAATCAAGCCACTTCAGTGAGCTCACTGTATTTGAAGTTGCGCGCGTATTGGATGGCATGTCTCTAAAACGGGCACCCACAGGGATACAACTTCTGGTAAACAGGTGTCTCTGGAATGCAATTGTGTTCGGTAGACCAAGATGTCTGCCGGTTGCCTCATTCATCTAATATACAATTACTGTTGGCAGCCAATCCATTGTATAGAGATCAGTGGCAATTGTGCATATAGCGTTTTGTTACTGAGTACCCCCGGATGAAATTTCACTAACTACAAGTTGTCCATTAGGTAAAATTCCAAATTTGTACTACTATACTACTTACTATTTTTGAAAGGACGGACTCTAGCATTAGTATGCTTGTGAGTTGTTTTTTGGTTATTTGGTGAGGTGGCATTGAAATTTTTGTTAATATCTCCCTCTTTGATGGTTTCCCAGGCTCTGGTACCGCCCGCTCCAATAAGGGCCTAATTCTCTTCTAACCCTTCCAATCTGAATGTGTTTTAGCGCCCTCGTTTTTGCACACCTTCCGTACCCACCCCTCGTACTACAACTTTGTTTATCCCTCAATTAAAAGTGCGGCCCCACAGCCTTTATCTGTGCAATTCTGTGTTTTGGTATAGGTGAATAGGTGCTGTGTGTGGCTCGTCTGTTTGGTAGAATATTAGCTGGGTGTGTGTGCGTCGTTTTACAAGTACGTACAAATTGAATATGACGGAATTGGTATTGTTTTGAAAGGGACCAGAAAGAATGTTTAATGTTTATGCTGTTTTTATTGAAAGGGCGGTCTATGTTCACCGTGGTTTGTTAGGTAATATGTTAATCGTTTTGTGATATTTTCAGGTTTTTTAAAGGCAATATAGGGCCTAAATGTTAATCGTTGGTCCGTTTAAGGAAGGTGTGCGGGTTTACTGTAAAAAAGAATCGTAATTTTACGGATCCCGTAATTGTGAGAACCTACGGTAAAACTGCTGTGATTTTACAAATGGCAAAGCCCAGTTAATTCTCTCCTTATTGCAATTCACGGGCATTTAACCTGAAATTTGCTGCCGGGAAATGCCCCGTCATTGACCCAAAAAACGAACTTTCAAACAACAAAGTTTTGGCGATATGCCAAAAATCCTGTGAAAACAGCATTTGCACTTCTATTCTTTTAATCTAAGAATTCTTGAGGTTTTTGCCGTCCTTTAAGTAATTGTCTTCTCGCAAATACAAGTTATTAAACATTACGGGGAACGAAAAAATACATTTTTTGCAGTGTGGCGTTTGCACCATGCAGCATCTATTTGCATACTATAAACCGTGGGTAATTATAAGGGATGGGTATAGTTATATGTTAAGCCCGCCATTGATTTACCCACCATCATCATTTTTTTTTAAATTCCAAATGCTCATTTTGTTTCTAATTGCTATAAGGTTAAGTCCTAACAACTGTATTACTGTTCTTTGTGAAAACGACCACTATAACATTCAACCCGGTCTTGCAGAGATTTGTTTAACATTCTTAAAGAAATCGTTGATAGTGGTTTCAAATTGTAAAGCCAAAATAGTCGAATCGGACCAATAAAGTTCAACAAAACACAACATGCATATTTTTTTATCGAGATTTTAACAAAATGTTTTTTCTTATTTAAAACACACAAATTGGCAAAATTAGTATTTTAACGGCCAAAAGACAACGAGCAGAAATTTTATGTTTTGAAGATAATTGGAGAAAAAACATTTCAGAACCATCCCATCACGAATCATATTTTAATTTGTTATAATAGGGCCTACGGCAAACTTAAAATTGAAGGAAAAGATAAGAATATCAATTGAAAAACGTCGAATTGCTTTTTAATACGCCGGTATTGATATTGACAGGCGAATTAAACGAGCAATTGCACGAAACGAAAATTACTGACGCAAAGTTGAAATACGATGACACAAATGGAATATCAGAATAATGACATTGGTTTGCCCTTTCAGCAATTCATTTTAACGGACGAATTCCATTTGTGTTTTTTATTACAATCAAGTACAACAAGTGGGCGAAATTAACTGGGAACACCTATACATGATACCGGGTAAATATAATGTAACCTATAAGAAATGGTTTGCCGGTTCCTTTATAATGTGCATAATTGAAGAAACATACTTTCTAAGTTTCGATTTGTTATAGAATACCGTATTGGGTGACCTTTCTATCTAGCAAAATTAAGAAACAAAGACATAATATGAAGAATATAAGTTTGTTTTTTCACTTTTTAGGAACGATATAACATCTTGATTCGTGTATTGTAAAGACCATGTTTAGCAATGCAATTTTTCACTTCTTACCTCTCATTTAGTTCAATATGTTCATACAACAAACATATTTAGCTTCATTGTTTGCATAAAAATAGTCTTTAGATATGCCGTGTTTATCTTTGAACATATAATTTTCAAATAAAAGTTATCAATTGTTTTAGGTCAGGTTTTCGAATTCAGAACATGTGTCAAATAGCAACGAAATTATCTATATCCTGTGATTGATTTCTTAGAAATTATGCAATGATTATACAGTACCGTCAATTTTCATTCAGGTTACAGGAAGTCGTGTGGGGGTATTTGGAAAACCGCAGAATTGACACAGAAATGTTGCTATTCGACAAGTCAATTCGAATTCAAAATCGTCATAATTTGGGATTTTACTTTACGCTGAATTTGGAATTTTGTGAATCCCTTTCGTGCGTGCAGTACTGTTTTTTGGTTTTCCTTTTTCCACATATTATTACACTAGAATTTCGCGGTTCTCTGCTTTCTAGGTTTTCGTGTTTTTTTTTTTTTTTCCTTTCTGGTTCATGTGGGGATGGTTAGGGCGTGGGAGGCTGGTAAACTGTGGGGTTGCCAGTGGGTTCAAGTTGGCGGTGTTGTGATGGCTTCTGTCATCCTTACGGTCGCCTGAAGCCATTTGTTTACCGAGGTTGGCTGGAATTTGTATGTTGAAAATGAAGCATCAGACTTTTTCCTGCAAGTTGTTTAGAGTTGTTTTAATTGTGTCATATGAATTGGAATTCCGTGGCTGCATATTCAGTCACCAGAGTTCAGGAGGCGAGCCTTGCAAAGTTTTTTTTTAGTTGAACTGTTGACTGCATCTTCTTATCTAATCTCATTCATTACATCACTCAGTAGTATAGACTGTTTGTTTCTAGGTGCACAATGGTGCTTTGTCAGGAACAGAGATCAACAAGTGTGCAGGAAGAAAAGACTGGTGCACGTAAAAAAAGGCCTGTGTGGCTAGCTAGCTGAGTGTGGTGGCTTCAGGCACTCCGGAAAATCTCCAGTTGAACTAGCCTGAACCCAGTAAAGCTGGTAGGGTGTTCCAGATGCATATGTCACTTGGAAAAACAATCTGTGATGTAAGAGAATTCTACAGTGGTTGCTGTTGTAGCTGTTGTGGTAGACTCTAGTTTTTGGTCGGATTTAGACACATGCAAAGTTTTGTAAGGTGAAAGATTGTCCAGATGAATCTGTAAGTTTTCCTGACAATTGCTTGGAATATTGACGCCACGGGTTTACAAAATGCAATTTCATTCCGAAATTCCTTCGTTTGTTTGTTTATTTGATTTTTAATATTATAATGTATATATTTTATTCATAGTGTTTATTTGTTTTTTATGAATGTATATGTTTCATTAAAAACAAAATTATTTATATTAGTTTTTATTGTACCTATTTAGTCATCTTTTAATTTGTTTATTTCAATTTTTTATTGTAACGATTTACTTTTATTAAATATTTAGTGTTGATTTTAATTTCTAATTATATTTCATTTTCGATTGTATTTAATTCAAAATTTTTGGTTTTTATTGTATTTGTGTTTATTGATTTTTTTTTTTTTATTTTACTTATTTAGTCATCTTTATTTTGTTAAGTGTTAATTATTTAGTTTAATTTTCTTTTAATAAAAAACGATTTAAATTATTAATATTTTTGTGTACCGGCTTTGATTTTATTAATAGTTAAAATATGTTTTTATATCCCCCCCTATCCCCCGTTAATATTTTTATTTTCTTAACCATTTTTGCTTTTATTTTTAATATTTTTAAAAAAAAAAATATAATCTGTTATTTTGTAACTGATTTTTAAAAAAATTTATTTGGTTTCATTTTTTTATTCATTTTATATTTCTATCTTTTTGGGAAGCGCTATAAATGTCGGTTATTATATTTTTTATGTTATTATTTCTTTTTATATTTTAACCATTTATTTTAATATATTTCCTAAGACTAGTGTACCTGAATTTTATTTGTTTTATTTTTTAATTATTTGTTATTATCTTCTCATCTTTTATTATTATTTTTCGTTTTTTTTTTTTTTAATTTGTAACTGATTTTCTTATTTCATTCATTTGCATTTTTATTTTTATATTTCATTTTTAATTTGTGTTAATGACTTTTGTTTATGCTTTAGAAGGCCTATATGGTATGACTTTTGTGATGGTCATATGCGAAAAAAAAAACATCTCTGTTTACACCCAAATAAAAATTTCTAAACATAACAAGCAAAGGCCAATGTATGCTGCATCAAAAGCTTCTAAATCCGTGGGTTTCATCCAGAAAACTTCCATGTATGCATCTATTAATATCAAAGAAAGGTTCTATACCATACCCTTACCCAGATTGGAAGCCTTATTAAGCAAGTTTCGTTCCTTCTTCTTCTTCTTCAATATTCTTAGCATTAGAACAATATAAGGCTTAAATAGCCTCCCATAAGCATATCATTACCATACTACTGCTTATCTAAAGCAGTTTTAGGCAGCTCATTAACAGTAAGTGATGCTCAGCAATATTTTTAGCAGTAGGAAAAAAATCAAAGCTAGCCAGTAAGTTTGACTCCACTAGCAGTTAGTGATGCTAACAGTAAGAAAAAATCAAACTACTAAATTTAACTGCATAGCATAGGCCTGCTTATCATAATTCCACCAAGAGTCAGTACATAGCCCCTGTGCTAGCATAAGTAATAGTGAGCATGCATGGTCCTAAATATCATTAACACAAGCAGTATGTGCTTTACATGTATATCAAGTTTTAATATTTCAACAATGCAGTAATAGTAAAAACAGTACGGTACCTGGGGGGTTGGATGGAAGCCCCTACATTTTAAAATTTTTGGAAGAACAATGGTTTCAGAATTTGACTTAGTTTTAGTGCCAAGTGTGAAAAAATTCATATCTGACAAATAACCATTTTATTTTTAGATGTTTCTTTCTATGGTAAATTGTTCTAGAATTATGAATTTTTTAAAATCGAAAAAAAAACCCTGCACCATGCCCACTTTTTTGCTACAAAATATTGATTTGGGGGGGGCCAATTTTTCCCGAAATCCCGCACTTTTCGGGTGACAAAAATTTTCACCTACCAACTTTTGAATACTTACGAGTCTACAATATACATCTATTATGACCCTCTATAGTGTTTCATAATATCAGTTAAGAAGGTACTAACTTATGGCTTCAAGTATTGTTTTATTATCAAATTATTTCAATAATTTGCACACCAGAATCACATTCAATTTGACATGGATGTCCCGTGA
The DNA here is from genome assembly GCA_023653785.1 of Ophioderma brevispina. NCBI lineage: Eukaryota > Metazoa > Echinodermata > Ophiuroidea > Amphilepidida > Ophiodermatidae > Ophioderma > Ophioderma brevispina. Next base: position 57,576 of record JAMKCH010036219.1, read on the forward strand.
CAAACGACATTCAAATTTTAGCACTTTCGAACAAAATTTTGCTTTGCAACAACACATCTCTGGAAAGAATGGTCTACAGTGATGGTGTACCTGTCAAGTTTATGCAGGAATGTCATAGCTTCAAATTTGATCCCTAACATTGCTTCATTTCACGGTAATATGAATAATTCCAAAATACAAAAATGTTTCCCCCTACCCTTGATTTTTCCAGTGCGTGAAAAAATAATTGTTGTTTCAATAAAACTGGAACTATACGCGAAAACTTAAAGAAGCTAGTAGGCTTTAAAAGTATAATCGATATATGCCACAAAACAAAAGGTCCCACAACACATAGTTAGGGTATTAACTTTGTTCTATCTGTAATAAATGTGAAGATTTTTTTTTTTTTTAAATCAATTTGCGGGATCCAAATTTTTTTATATTTTACCTTAAAATCGCACTTCGAGAACCCGTGAAAAATAAACGAAAAGGGTGACATCGTTGAAAGTTAATCGATTATGCCCAAGGCATATTCCCACAAGAATATCGTTTCTTTTTGTCAAACTGCAAAATATTTGAGAAATTTTTTTGTAATCAAAGCAAGATGCAATTATCAGCAAAACCATACGTTCTATGGTACTTGGCATTGTGCAATAACCCCAAAATGCGATATCTGGGAACGCATCCAACATTTGCATTTTTACTCAATTTGGATTCTACACAAATTTAACTAGAAAACATGTTTTTGTTCATTATTTAGCACGACCTTCCATTCTTTACACTTTTGGCAGTAAACCTAAGTCGAATCTGAAACCATGTCGTAAAAAGATCCACTTTTGCCAAATTTGCTCCCTCTCCTTTTAGTTGGGGGGGTGGGGTGATATGGCGGAAGTCCCCTTTTCCAAAAAATGCCAAAAAATATTCAATTGTTTCCATATTGTTATGCATGTCCCACATGAAATTAATACAAGCACTACCTTATTACGAAACGGTTGACATAATCAATTCATACGTCATGTATATAAAAAGCAACCTTTGAATTGGCTGAGAGTCGGAATGAGAGTATAAGGTTATTCCAGAGGGTCTATAATCAATTCCACACAAACCAGAGTTTTTGTACTTCTTTGATTAGAAACAATAAGAGTAAAAAATGATTGCCTTCAATAGTAGTAATAGAGATAGTCTGGAGCCATGACAGTTTAAGAATGAAGTATTCCAGCTTATTCCCTAGAAGAAAAGTTTGTACGCAATTTGTATCAAAGTAATCATACTGTGCTTTAGTACTTTTTCACCTTGATTATGTTGTTAATCTCTATCAAAATGAATCAAATTGGTGTGTCAAATCTACATCTAATTTTTTTTCACTTATCATATACATGTGTCAAATCTGTCAAATTGCCTAGAAGTATTTTTAAACTTGTTTTGGGCATGGCTGTCAAATCTATAGGCCTATCAATTGAACTGGTATTTTTCACCTAATACGTGTCAAATTTTCATATTTGCATGATTTGTTCAGTGGAGATATTTGCGCACTGCAGTGTATGAATATTTTAAACACAAGGACAAACATGATTGCTACACACTGATAAATTTGAACCAGATTTGCTAATTTTCACTTAATGTACTCATGCATAGGCCTACTCATTTATTTTCAATGCAGTGTACAAATATTTGTTATTGTTTTATAATATTACATTGTTATTTTTTTAACTATTTTTACTATTTTTGCCATCACAAAATACATAGTACAATAAATAATAAATGAGTGATGTAGTACCATGAGAAAATGGAGACCTTTTTGAAAAAGATTTTAATAACAACTTACAAGTGAAGTTGTAAGTATTTATTATTCTGAGTGAAATGAAAGTGATCATTATGAGTGAAGTCATAAGATATAGAAAGAGTAATCCTGAAGAGTAAGTAATACACATAATATGTCATACTAGATGTTAGTAATCTCTTATTTTTTTTTAACTTCAGCTGGCACATTTTTTACACACTCCACCACTAAAATAAACAAGTTTAATCAATAGGGAGATATTGTTTTTCATGTAAGG